>LOEQ01002617.1:193204-207142 GCA_001685075.1 Bramus lutescens | reverse complement strand
CTCTCTCTCTCTCTCTCTCTCTCTCTCTCTCACACACACACACACACACTTATGTTGGGGAGGTGAGAATTGAGAGGCTGGGCATACAGCTCAGTGGTGGAGATCTTGCCTAGTGTGTGTGAGGCCCAGGGCTCTAATTCCCAGCACTACACAAAGAAAAGTTAAATAAAACAAAACAAAAATAAGCTAATGTAAAAAAAATTAAAAAAAAAACAAAGCAATTATCAACTCCAAGGAAATCAAAAAGTTGGGAAGGTGAGTGTTCCATTTTGGGCTAATGGACTTGGGCTGCAGGCCAGGTTCTGAGTTGCTGTGGGGATCTTCAATGTCAGGGCCCACATATGCAGAGCTGGTTTGGGGTGACTTTGACTGGATGGTCACTTAGCTGGGGATTAAAGGCTGGTGTCTGGATTCCACGTGGGATCAGGCCACACTGGTGATCAGGAGTTGGTTCCTTCGAAGCAGAGCAGGGCTCATGGGCAGTGATGGGCTTGTTGTATTCAATACAGATCAGGGCAGCAAGGTCAGGAGTTTGAGGCCAACCTCAGTCACACAGCCAGACCTTGTCTCAAAAAAAACAAAAAACAAAAAACAAAAAACAAGCAAGCAAACAAAAACAAACACCCAGGAGCTATTGCAGAGCAAACAAGCCTCTCGGCGGAGGGGCTGTCCTCTGTGTCCTAGTGGCCAGACAGCCGTCCAGCCCGACATCATCATGTCTGCAGTAGATGTTGTTGGTGCCTGGTGACCAGGGTCCCCGAGACCACAGCCCCTCTCACCCGTGTCTGTGTCCTCAGACCATCAGCAACGTGCTTCTGCAGTACGCCGACATCGTCTCCAAGGACTTTGCCTCCTACTGTTCCAAGGAGAAAGAGAAAGTGGTGACCGGGGACTCCCGCCCCGCCCTGCCCCATCCCNCCCCATCCCGCCCCATCCCTCCAACCCCAGCCCTCCTCACTCCACTCAGCTTCCCTCAGGGTCCAAGGGTCCCTTCCTACCCCAAGATATGACAATGTTTAGGGCACCAAATTCTGCTGAGGGACACAGACAAGTGTGCTTGAGTATGTTTGTGTGAACCTGCACAGTCTGTCTGGGCCTGGTAGTGTGCCATTTGGTGGTGGGGATTTGGTGATTGATAGTGTGCCGTTTGGTGGTGTGATTTGGTGATTGATAGTGTGCCATTTGGTGGTGTGATTTGGTGGTTGATAGTGTGCGGTTTGGTGGTTGGTAGTGTGCGGTTTGGTGGTTGGTAGTGTGCGGTTTGGTGGTGTGATTTGGTGATTGATAGTGTGCGGTTTGGTGGCGTGATTTGGTGATTGATAGTGTGCGGTTTGGTGGTGGTGTGATTTGGTGGTTGATAGTGTGCGGTTTGGTGGTGTGATTTGGTGATTGATAGTGTGCGGTTTGGTGGTGGTGATTTGGTGATTGATAGTGTGCGGTTTGGTGGTGTGATTTGGTGATTGATAGTGTGCGGTTTGGTGGTGTGATTTGGTGATTGATAGTGTGCGGTTTGGTGGTGGTGATTTGGTGATTGATAGTGTGCGGTTTGGTGGTGTGATTTGGTGATTGATAGTGTGCGGTTTGGTGATGTGATTTGGTGATTGATAGTGTGCAGTTTGGTGGTGTGATTTGGTGATTGATAGTGTGCCATTTGGTGGTGTAATTTGGTGGTTGGTAGTGTGCAGTTTGGTGGTGGTGATTTGGTGGTTGATAACACGGTTTGGTGATAGTGGTTTTGTTGTTGGTAGTGTGCGGTTTGGTGGTGGTGATTTGGTGATTGATAGTGTGCCATTTGGTGGTGTGATTTGGTGGTTGATAGTGTGCGGTTTGGTGGTGGTGATTTGGTGGTTGATAGTGTGCGGTTTGGTGGTTGGATTTTTAAGACAAGCTCTCAAAATGGAGTTCAGGCTGGATTTGAGCTTCCCACATACCCCAGGTTAAGGCCAAGGTGGCCTTCAATTCACTGTGTAGCCCATGCTGGCCTGGTCCTTTCTCTACCTTCTGAGTGCTGGGGTGACAACTGTGTTCCTCTGTTTCCAACTGTTTAGCTGTGCCGAGGACTGGGTCATGAATGTGCTCATATCTGTGTCTGAGCCTGAGTCTAGGGGAGTCCTGTGTGTGCCCATGAGGGTGAGGACATGCTCCCCCATGTGTCACTGTGTTTCTAGTGGAGCCTTTAGGGTGGAGATCAGCAGTGTCAGCAGAGGCAGGAGGACCCTGAGGACTTCCCACTCCTTTGTGGTACCCACGCCCAGCATGTGTCCCAGGGTGATGTTCCTGTAGGCCTCCCCCATCTGACCCAAGGGACCATACCCCAGCTCATGCATGTCCAGGGACCCCAGTTCCCTGATTCCCCAGGAGGTGGTGGGGAGTCGCCAGCCTGATGCTCACTCTTCCCAGCCCTGCATCCTCATGAACAACACGCAACAGCTGCGGGTCCAACTGGAGAAGATGTTTGAGGCGATGGGTGGAAAGGAGGTGAGTGTTGGGGTGGGCTGGGGGGGCTCATGCCATCACCCCAAGTCCCTGAGATCCTGGACAGCAGGCTTGGGTGTGAATCACAGACCTACAAGACCTGGCTGCCTGTGCCTCAGTTTCCTTCCCAGCCCCTCAGACAACTTCCCAGGGACATGAGAAAGCAGGGATGCATTAAGGCTCTTGCTCCCCTCAGCTGGATGCCGAGGCCAGTGGCACCCTGAAGGACCTGCAGGTGAAACTCAACAGCGTCCTGGATGAGCTCAGCCACGTGTTCGCCACCAGGTGAGGGGCATCTCTGCGTTGGGGACCTGTGAGCAGGGATGACCCTGGGCCTTGGGCGTCTTGTACTCATTTCATACCAGGGATAGAGCCAAGGCTCAGTCAGGTGAATTGGGGAGTTCAGATCCGGCTTTCCCACAGCCTGGCTGTGTGGCGTGGGTGAGTCGCTTACCAATTTGGCCTTAGTGGACAGCAATGATAACATCGCCAGCAGCTGAATGTCCACATACATACAGGCGTCTCAGACGGGACAGTTTTATTGTGTGCCATCACTCGGGTGCCATTGCCTCCCAGTGCTGGGGACAGGAACCCAGGCCACAGAGCCAGGTTGAGATCTCTCTACCGTGCCCACAGCTTCCAGCCGCACATCGAGGAGTGTGTCAAACAGATGGGTGACATCCTGAGCCAGGTAAAAGGCACAGGCAACGTGCCCGCCAGTGCCTGCAGCAGTGTGGCCCAGGATGCTGACAACGTGCTGCAGCCGATTATGGACCTGCTGGACAGCAAGTGAGGATGGAGCCAGGAGGGCTGGGGGGACACACATGTGCATCTGTGAATAGCAAAGGCCTGTTGCCGCTCCGCGGCTGGCACAAGATTGATGACAGGAGGCAAGGCTGTCACAGAATACTTACCAGGGCTGGGGGAAGGAGAGATGCTTAAAATATAGTGGACAGGTCCTTGGAAGAGGGACGGGAGAGGTGGGTAGAGGGACGGGAGAGGTGGGTAGAGGGACGGGAGAGGTGGGTAGAGGGACGACGGGAGAGGTGGGTAGAGGGACGGGAGAGGTGGGTAGAGGGACGATGGGAGAGGTGGGTGTGGTGCATTGACAACTGGGTGAACTGTGAATAGTCTTGGTGGATTTGGGACTGTGACAGGTAGAGCTGCTGGGAAATACGTGCTGGCACACTGTCCCCTTCCTGCACCCCACCAGTCACGCCATGAATGGTCTGGGCTTCACTCTGCTCACTTGCCCTCTTGCCCATCCTGTCTCTGTCCTTTCCATGACCCAAGCCCCTTGTGTTCTCTGATCTCCAGTCTCCCAGGGTCCTTCCATATTTGGACATCCTGGTGTGTCTGCCTTGAACACTGCATAACCACCCCCTTCACCCTGAAGTCCAGGCTTTTTCCCCAAACCCCTTCTGTCTCATCCCCTCTCCCCCATATGCACCGTGCATGGTCCCTCTGCCAGGTCATGCCTGTGTGTGGAGGGAAATGGGTCTGGTTGGTCCCTCTCACTGACCTCAGCCTCACCCCCAGCCTCACCCTATTTGCCAAAATCTGTGAGAAGACGGTTCTGAAGCGTGTACTGAAGGAGCTGTGGAAGCTGGTGATGAACACCATGGAGAAGACCATCGTTCTGCCGCCGCTCACAGACCAGACGGTGAGGCCCGCATCCCGGGACAGTGCACCTCCAAGGTGTGGGGGCAAGGGTAATGACACCAGGGATCAGCAAGGTCACTCAGGTGTGTCCAGGGGTGAACACAGCCACTGGGGACAATTGTACCTGTCACAAGCCTGGTGTCTCCCTGGTTTCTAGTCAGGGATCTTGGGGACATCTGAAATGGAAGCTGGGTGTGTCTTCCAGGGGTGACGATAAGGTGAAGGGCCCAGGGCTGGTTGCAGGATACCCCTGGGTGGGCTTACAGAGGAGGAGGGTGGAGAGGCATCAGCCAGTTGCCTGTAGCTGGGAGCTGAGGACCCTCTGGGCAGGGCCAGGGTTGGGGGGTGTCAGTGCCTCAGTGTCCTCCCAACCGCACTGGGCCCTCCCAGGGCCACTCACAGTGACTTATTCCCCTCTCCCCACCCTGCCCCCCTTCCGGCTGGCAGATGATTGTAAGTAGAGACCCGTTTGTCCATCTGTCTGTTCATCGTCGTCGGTCTTTCGCTATGCGTCTGGACTGGGGCCACCCCCACCCTTCCAGTGCCCCCTCCTCCCCTCATCCTGACTTTGTATCTGTGTGCTTGGGGGTGGGCATTGAGAGGGGTGGGGCTGGGAAACCATGCTACATCCACACTGTCCGCCCACTCTGTCATGTCCAACCCTGTCCCTTAGATGGAAGCCACCCAGTCTCAGAAGCAGACACAGGCAGGGGTGGGGTCTTCCCTTCTGCATGCAGTGTGCCCTCATGACTCCCCTAGTGCACACACCTGCACACCAGGAGGACCAGCTGGAGATGCAGCTGTCAGGCACTCCGGGTGTCACTGCTTTGCCCAGACCATGGCCTGAAAGAATTGTCTTCCTGGCCTGGGAAGTAGAGCTTCTTACCAGGATTCCGAGCTGTCAGAGTGGCAGGGAGGGAGGAGGCCTCCAAATGCTCCCCAGTGACTTGTGCACCTCAGAAAACCCATCTCCCATGCCCTTTGTGGATCAGGCTAGGCCACCGTGACATTTTACTTTGTTCCAAGCTCACCTTGCCAGTTGGTACGGCTTGGGTCTCTGTAGCCACCTCGTAGCATCACACCAGTGCCCAGGTTACAGTTGTAGAAGGAGCGTAAAGGAATACATGATACTGATGGCTTGTGGCAGGTCACCTTCACTACAACCCTCTGAGGGAGGAGATCTCAATCCAATCAATTTGATGAGGAAAACCAAGGCTGGGAGAGAGGCCACCTGGCTCAAGCCACAAGCATGTGCCAGAGATTTCTCGGATTCGGATCTGTCTCAGTGTGGAGTGGGGTGCTTCTGCTAACCTGGGATCCAGTGGGCTTCTTTGTACACCAAATGTAAATGGCTTATATTTTAACAGTGGCTTTTACCTTGGGCTTTCTCTGGTTCTGGCTCTCTTTTCTTATCCTCCTCTTTCTCTCCTCTCCCCTCCCCTTCCTTCATCTCTGTCCCCACTTCCCCTCCTTTCTCTCCCTTCTCTTCCCTGCTTCCTATGCTCCTCCACCTGCCTCCCTCTTTTTTTCTTCCCTCTTCCCTCTTCCTTGTCTTCTGGATTCCTCCCCCTTCCTTTTTAGTCCTCCTCTCCCCCTCCTCCCTTCTTCTTCCCTCAGGATCATAAACCTTTTCTTCTTCTTCCTCCCCTCCTCCCCCTCTCTTAAGAGTGAGCTCCCATAGGTCCCCAGCTTTCCCCAATCCCTAGCCAGTGCAACCCCCAGTCCCCACATGGGTGAGTGTGATGTGCCTGGGTCCTGACCTCGCTGTGACATTGTCTCTGCAGGGTACCCTCTTGAGAAAACATGGCAAGGGCCTAGAAAAGGTAATGAGGGCCTCGGCTTGCCGGGGTCCCGGGTGTCCGGGTGAGAGTGCTCCTGTCGTTCATTCATGCAGAGGTCAGCTGAGGCCACAGTGGGAAGTGGCTCTTGATCTTGTCCTTAGGAACTGGAAGCCAGAACTCAGATCATTCCCCAGAGTCAGGGGTGTGTGTGCCTAACTCCAGGCTCAGCTGGGTTCTTGTTGCTTTAATCAGTGTTTACTGTACTGAGGTGGGACTGTGGGCAGCTGCTTGATTCTGCACTCACACAGGATACGCCAGGCCTCTCTGTGCACTAAATAGGTGTTTGTGTTATGACTGGAGCATAGGGCATTTCCACACCCCAGGCAGTTTTCTAGGGGCACTGTACCCAAGTAGCATCCATGTGGGGTGAAAATGTGTGGATCTGAATGTGATCATCTAAAACATGTGTGTTCTGGACTGTGAGTCTCCTATACATGTGATTTGATAATTCTTGATGAGTTTGAGTATCTGCAGAAGCTGCTTGGAGATCTAGAAAGTGTTAGCGTGTGCATGCAAGTGCTTGACTATGTGTGTGCGTATGCGAGCATGCGTGCCTGTGTATGTGAGCATGTGTGTGTGTCTGTGTGTGCATGCAAGTGTTGATGCTGTATGTGTGTATGCAAGCACGTGTGCCTGTGAATGTGAGCATGTGTGTGTCTGTGTATGCATGCAAGTGTTTGACTGTGTGTGTATGTGTGTGTGAGTATGTGTACCTGTGTGCATGTGTATGTGAGCATGTGTGTGTCTGTGTGTGCATGCAAATGCTTATGTGTGTGTGCATGTGTATGTGAGCAAGCATGTATGTCTCTGTGTGTGCATGCAAGTACTTGACTGTGTAAGTATGTGTGCCTATGTGCATCTGTGTGTATATGTGAGCATGTGTGTGTGCACATTTGAACATGTATGTGTGAGTATATATGTGTCTGTGTGCATGCTTGTGTTTGACTGTGTGCATGTGTGTGAGTGTGTCTGTCTGTGTGAGCCTGTGTGTATGTGTCTGTGTGAGTATGTGTGTCTGTGTGTGTGTGCGTGTACACTGAAGGAGCTTGTAGGTTTTATCATGACATTTTTCTGTGGTTAGGCCTCCCCAGGAAAGGCTTGGTGCATGTGGGGTGTGTGCAGAGACCTGGAGCCTCTCTCTCCTTGACTCCTCATCAAGTGCCACAGCACCCAAGGCTGGGGTTGCAGCCTTCTAGGCCCCCTGTGTGCTGTGGTCAAGGAGCAAGTGCCTTAGCTGGGGAGAACTAGTATCTGCTCAGTAACTGGGAGGGAGCTCATGATGTGACTCTAGGGGGCAGGGAAGTCCCACTGAGTATCCTCCCAGCAGCCACCAGAACTCTGACCTCCGCCTGGTTCTCTCCACAGGGCAGGGTGAAACTGCCAAGCCACTCAGACGTAAGCCCGGCCTCTCACTGTCTGTCTGGCTCCCACCCCATCCTTCTCTCTCCCTGCCCCTTCCACTCTGTGGTTCATGCTGTCGGGGGCGTCCTGTGGCCCCTGTCTGTTATTCTTCTTCCTCTGTCTGTCTGGCTTGCTTGTGGGTGGGTAGGGGAGGGCAGTAGGAGGCATGGAGGATGCTCAAGAGGGTCCCTGCTTCGCAGCAGAGTGCAGGTGGGTGCAACAGGGGAAATGAGGTAACTCCAGCTCACGATCTTGGGGAGTCCTGAGGCCATGGGGCTGAGGGGTGTGTGGCGCAGTGGAAGAGTCTTGATGAGCTCGCAGGCCCAGATTCTGGCTTCCATCCTGACCTGTGTGAGGTCTTGTCTTCCATCCTGGAAGGACAGAATAACACACAGAATAGCAACAGCGTGTGCTACCAAAAACCCATAGCGGTTTTCAAATGTCTGGCCGACCTTAAACAGCCCAACCAGAATGCCCTGGGGCAAGCCTCATTCCAACAAATCCCTAACCAGCCAGGGAGAGACCAGGCCCAGAGAGGGCAAGGCCCTCCAGCTCAGCAGTGGCTCTCAGGCTGGGACCCAGCCTGCCATGTATTCGATGCCTGTGAGGAGACCAAGACAGCAAACAAGTCACCAAAGACACCACTTCAAGGCCACTGGTGGCTGTGATTCCCCCATGTGAGGGGACACCGGCTCAGAGGGGTTAAGTCACCTGTCTGGGCTGCTCAGCTGGGATTTTCACCTAGCCCTGCCTGGCATTATCACAACCACAATTGCCATCTGGTGGGTGTCTCTGGGAGATGTGGTATATACAGCTGCCAGTGTGTGAGGGATCTTCTGGATCCTCAGAGTAGAATCCCCATCGAGGGGTGGCTAAGGGGAGGGGAACCCCCCTGGGTGCCTCCCCTCACCACACACAGCCTGCCCACGCTTACCTGTTTCTCTTGTGTCTTCCAACTGTGGGACCATAGTGGGTGTGAGAGGAACCCGGCTTTTCCAAGGACAAGGTCTCACCGAGAGGCTCCTGATCCCTCTGTCCGTCGGTCGCCAGGAACCTTTGGATAGGAACCAAATGGCAGACAGGCCAGGGGGTCGTTCAGGGTGGGAGACCATTTAGAAAATTCCCACCGTCATCCATGCTGTCTGCTGCTTCCCACAGGGAACACAGATGATCTTCAATGCGGCCAAGGAGCTGGGCCAGCTGTCTAAACTTAAGGTGAGGATGCAGAGGATCCCGGGGACAGCTAGGGACAGACCAAGACACAAAATCCCTGCCCTCGGCCTGGACACCCCTTCAAATGCCCTTGATTGTGTTGGAAAGAGGCAATTGGGTTCAGCTTGAGTGATCATTTGATCCCCAGCATGGAAACTCAAGACTCACAATCTCAAAGCTGGGGACAGCTTTGCTAACCTGACTTCTCCCTGCCACTACACAGGATCACATGGTACGCGAGGAAGCCAAGAGCTTGACCCCAAAGCAGTGCGCCGTGGTCGAACTGGCCCTGGATACCATCAAGGTGAGGGGGGGCCACAGAAGGCTCTAAGAGAGGGAGGTTTGGGGGAATGCATGAGAGGACAAGGCAAAATAAGGGCAGCGGGCAGGGGGGGCCTTTCCAACTGAGGGCGCAGAAAATACAAAGGTCCTGGGGCAGCTGTGGTCTGGTGAAGACTGGGAGGGTGAGAGTCGTGGGTGTTAGTGGAGGTGCTGAAAGCCATCAGCAGCTTCATCCTGTCCATCTCAGCAATACTTCCACGCGGGGGGCGTGGGCCTCAAGAAGACCTTCCTGGAGAAGAGCCCTGACCTCCAGTCCCTGCGCTACGCCCTGTCGCTCTACACGCAGGCCACCGACCTGCTCATCAAAACCTTCGTGCAGACACAGTCTGCGCAGGGTAAGGGCACCTCGCACTCCCCTTCCGAGCCAGCGGGAGTCGCCCCGCCCAGCTGCGGGCTCCGCCCCTGGGTGATTGATTGACTGGAATGGGGGCGGGGCATCCGACCTCAGAGCGCCAAAGGCGATTCTTTCAAAACAAGGGTTGATTGACAGGTGTGGGACGGGATCACACAAACTCCAGGGGCCAGGCATTGATGATAGACAGCTTCTAGGGCAACCAAGTGGCTGTTCTCGAGGGGTGGGACTTCTAATGTCCTGGAGCCGTTGAGTGACTGGTGGCACCTGGTTGTCGGCTCTGGTACCAGACGTCTGAGATGCCTCTAGAGTAAGGAATGATTGACAGCTCTAGGTGAACTCTCTGATGTCAGGGATCCAAGGCTTGGCGGCCTCCTTAGGGGCGGGTCCTCTGCCCTGCGTCGACGTGGAATGTTTGTCAGATTCTAGAGGCGGAAGTACCTGGACCTGGGCCATATGGGGACCTGGGAGGCGCTGAGCCTCAGATCTCCCCACCCCCCGCCCTTCTCTCTGTCTGTGTCTCGCTTCTGTCCCTCATCCCTCTGAGCTCTCGTGCAGCAGCTGAAGCCACAGAGCAGGGCTCCAGGGTCCTAGCACTCCTCCGTGTCCCCACCTCATCCAGAAATACTCCAAAGTGCCAATTTGGTAGAAGTTGGCGGCTTCAGGTTCTGTCCTCGCGCTGAAGTGGGGAAGGTCGTCATCCACACCCCCCCAGGCACAGCGGGTGGAACACAAGCCTCAGTTTTTCCTCCTGTTCTTGCTGCTTTTGGTGTCCCTGGTGTTCCCGGAGTGGGAGGCTGTCTGTCTGTCCGTCCGTCTGCACTGACGTTTCTTTCTCTCTCTCTTTCTCTCTTTCTCTTTCTTTCTTGTTCTCCTTCCTGTCACTCGCTGTCCCCTTTCTGCGCCTCCCTTCGCCCCCACCACGCACACTCCTCCCTCCCTGTCCACCCTGGTCAGTCCATGGTGGAAAGGGGACTAGGTTTACCCTTAGTGAAGACGTTTGTCCTGAGATGGGTACGTGCCTGCGCCGCCCGCCACCCGCACGCGGTGCCCGGTGCCTGCGCCCCCCTTCCCCTGCCCGGCTAGTAAGACACCGGCCTGCCTTGGCTGGTGCCAAGTCCTCGCACAGGGCGAAGGGCAACTTGCTGGCTCCACATGGGGAAGGAGTCCCATCCCTTCTCCCAATCCACATGCACCCCAGGCTGGATGAATGGGACAGCTTCCATTTCCAGCAATGCACAAAAGACTAAACAATGTACTGCTCTAAGATCTTGGGTCAGTCATTCTGCAGCCTGCCTTCTCCCCGACTGTTCTGTTACCTGGAAAACAGGAACAGTCACGAAGGACCTGACTGATTCCAGGCATGCCTTGGGCACAGACCTGTGGTCCCTGTATTTGAGATGTTGCAAGTTCCGGTCAGCCTTGGCCATGCATCCACCCACACCCAGAAAAAAAACAAGCGGCCTCTCCAGCTTTCCCAAAGCTGAGGGTCGGAGAAGCCACCTTCCCCTGCCAGGGAACCAGGGTTCTAGGGGACGAGGGTGGGGCCTGTGACAGCCCTTCCTGGTGGAGCCAGCAAACCTGGGGTGGGGTTTGGCACTGCCTCTCCTCCTTCTTACTAGCCTGGGCTGTGGTCTGACATCTTACATAACCCATCATGTCTAACTCCCCAGCACCCCACTTCTGGCCCGGATTGAGCTTGCTGAAGCATCGGCCTGGGGGAGGGGGCTGAGCATGTTACTGGGAGGTATATGAGATGATGTGGGTGGCCGCCTGGGCTGGACAGTGCTGGGGCCATGTGCCCCTCTTCAGGGGCTGCAGGAGTACACCCTCCCCCGGGTCCCTGACCCCCCTCCCTTCCTGTCCAGCACAGGTAACCTGAAGGACCTTTGACTGTCCTGATCCCCTTGCCTCCCACATTCTCCTTGCCATGCCCGTGCATGGGGTGCCCCAGGAGTGGGGAAGCTGCCTGGGGATGGGGCTGTTTGGGGTGCTGGCGGTCACAGGCCCACAGGCCCTGTGGATGTGCTTCTGAGTTACAGGTAGGGTGGTCAGCGCAGTGGTTTTTAAGCCACCACTCATGGTGGCCATTGTAGCCCCCAGGACACTCGATGATGATTGGAAAGAGCCATGTGCAAGGCTACCACACAGCAGACACATTTGTTGGCTAGGAAACTAAGATTAGGGTTGTTGGCATCAGGAACAGCTGGATTTAGGCCCAGGTCATGTGCCCATCTATAGGGCCGTCACTGCAGCCTGCGTAGGATGACTGTCGCTCTGACCATCCCTGAGCCTTCCCAGTGGGAACTGAAGCTTGCCTGTTAAACCCAGAGCCAGGACAGGGCAGGGGGCATGGAAGTTGTCATTTCAGAGGGGCAGAGCTTTCCTGGGAGTTCAGAAGGCTGGGGAGGAACTGTGGGGGGCACTGGGCTGAAGTTAAGAGGACATAGGGGCCTTTAGGGTGGGACCCTCCAAGAGGTCAGAAGGACTTCGTGGCAAAGTCAGAGGAGAGCCATGGGAGGCTTGTGGGGGGGGCTGTTGGGTTATTTCCGGCTATTTTGTTGAGTGCAGCTGAGATGACTAGAGCCAAAGCAGGGAAGGGCACACTGCTGTAGCCCAGGCGAGCGAGCGAGGGCGAGGCAGAGGGGTCAGCACCTGTCTGCGTCCCAGCATCCCAGGCTACAGTGAATTGAATGGACACAGAGAGGGAGAAAAAGCAGGCTCAGGAGGCGGGAGAATGGGGGAGGAAGTAAGGCAGGTGCTCTGCCTCAGAGAGACTGCCTCAAGTCTCACAGTGACGCAAGGAGACCTCAGAGAGACCGCCTCAAGTCTCACAGTGACGCAAGGAGACCTCAGAGAGACTGCCTCAAGTCTCACAATGACACAAGGAGACGCCACAGTCTAGCACTCTTGGCTTCACAGTGGCTTCTGCCACCCTGGTGCCCTCAGGGCCTCAGGGACCTGGTGCCGCCAGCACGTGGTGGGGAGGTGGCTGAGGTCCCTCCAGGTGTGTGGGGAAGAGTGGAGCTCATATCGGGTATCTTCCCCTGTCCCACCCAGGCTCGGGTGTGGAAGACCCTGTAGGTGAAGTGTCTGTCCAGGTGGAGTTGTTTACGCATCCGGGAACTGGGGAGCAGAAAGTCACAGTGAAGGGTGAGTGGTGCGGTAAGAGACGGGACACTTAAGCCAAGGGGGCTGGGAATTAGTTTGTTTTTTTCTTTAATGGTCTAGAAAATGAGAAAATCGCCCGGTGGTGGTGGCGCTTGTCTTTAATCCCAGCACTGGGGAGGCAGAGACAGTCGGATCTCTTGTGAATTTGTTGCCACCCTGGTCTACAGGCTACAGAGAAACCTTGTCTCGAAAAACCATAAATAAACAAACAAACAAACAAACAAACAAATAAATAAATAAATGGGAAAATCCTGAGATAAACCTGTTTCAGGCATGGCTGCACTAGGAATTCCAACCGAGTCCCAGGACCTTGCAGCTGTCTGTCTTGGCCTGGCTTCCCTTCTGTCAGAGACTTGCATGGAGTCTATTTCTCCAACCCTGAAAGCAGAGTATGGTTCTGTCACACGAGGAACCTCACCAGACTTTCCCACTACCCTCCAACAGTGGTGGCTGCCAACGACCTCAAGTGGCAGACTTCCGGCATCTTCCGCCCCTTCATCGAGGTCAACATTGTTGGGCCTCAGCTCAGCGACAAGAAGCGCAAGTTCGCCACCAAATCCAAAAACAACAGTTGGGCGCCCAAGTACAACGAGAGCTTCCAATTGTGAGTTGGACGCTGGTGGAGTGGGGGGAGCGCCCTCGGACACCCAAGATGCAGAGGGAACTTTAGGGTTCAGGTCCCTGTCTGAGACAGGCAGGTCACTGGGGGAGGTCATAGGCTTGGGGTTTGGGCAGTAAGGACGAGGGTTTGGGGCACAGGATCGCGGTCACAAGGGTTCAGAGACTGAGAACACAGCCTACTCCGGCCATTGTTTTTGTCATTTAAAGTAGTGGACTCTGGGGCTTGTGTGACTTGCTGCAGGGTGGGACAGGTCATCACATGCTGCAGAGGTGGGGAATGGGGGTGGGAAGGTAGTGGGGTTACTGGAGGCTGACAAGCGGGGCAGGAGAGAACTGAGCAAAAGGCAGGGTGCAGCAGGGTCAGGAAAGGGGCGTTGCCAGGAAGGAAAGGAGCCAGAAAGCCCGATGGGTGGTCTTGGCTGCGGAGAGGCAGGAGGGAGGAGCTCAGCTAGGCAATGGGGTTCTCGCAGCAGTCCGCCCCACGTGATGCGCTGGGGAGATCCAGTCTGAGCAATGGGTTTCCCTAGTGAGCGTGGTCCAATTGTTAAGGCTGCCAGTGGGTGTGGCCCAGCGAGGGTGCCAGCTTCTGAGGGGCACTAACTGCGAACGTGCGTGGTGGTGTGGTGTGAGTGGCTCGCTAGTGGCTCCCGTCGGGGAGGCAGTGTGGCGTGAATGGCTCAATGGCTGATCTTCCCAGGCGTGGTGGCGCGGGACCCGGCTCGCTGGTGACCCCCTCTCCCCCGCTGAGCCGGTCCTTCCCTTCAGCTCGCTCAGCGCAGATGCAGGCCCCGAGTGCTACGAGCTGCAGGTATGCGTGAAGGACTACTGCTTCGCGCGCGAGGACCGCACGGTGGGGCTGGC
>LOEQ01002617.1:110417-122496 GCA_001685075.1 Bramus lutescens | reverse complement strand
CAAGTCCTCGGGCTTAGCTGCGGGCTACTCGCTGCGCTCTGCGGACACCTGGGCGCCGAGCTGGCACGCGGCCCGGGGCCGGGCAGGTAGGACGCCACCACCTCTACCTGCAAACTGAGGTTTCGAGAGCGCGCCTTCGCCGCCCGCTCCTTCCCGCGCTGGTGCTTGGGGTGCATCCCGGGGGCACCTGCCAATCATCGGAGCTGTACCCCAGCCCCGCGGCGGGGTTCAGGAAGGGCAAGACTGCCGCAGCCTGGCCAGGGGTCGCCTGCTCAGGCCCTTGAGGTCAGGGGTGCAGGAGTAGGTGACTCCACCTGGAACCGTAGGCATGCGGTGAGATGCCCTGCTTGTCCCACGTTGACTCTTTCTCTCATGGCACCTTGATGCTGGTGGGACCGCGGTGGGTGCGCAGACGGATAGGTGGGTGGATGTGGGTACGCGGCGGTGATGAGTCCACAGGTGGTAGGGCGAGGGTCGGCAGCCTCTAGACTTTTGCAGGGTCACTGGGTCACTGTCCCTCTTCCTGTCGCCTCCCTTCAGGTCAGACTGGTTTCTTTATGACTGCCGTCTCCTCAGGCACTCTGCACTTGGCCTGTTCTGCTGTGGGGCCTCCGTCTACTTAGCAGGTGTGTGGGGGCAGAGGACGGGGCGGGGTGCACACCGGTCTGGGGCCAGTCAGCCTGAGTTCAGGCAGTTGCTCCACTCTTTCTCTGGGATATGTTCTGTGCCTCAGTTTTTGCATCAACCAAGAGTGATGAGTGTCTCTGATGCTTAAAACGGACAGAGGATTCTCCTTTAATAATCATTATTACTATTTATCATGTAGGCTAGATGGGCCTGGAAGTGCCTTGTAAGCCAAGGCTGGCCTTGAACTTCTAACCTTGCTTTCACTTCCCAACCCTTGGGAGCACAGGCGTGCACAGTGTCTGTGTGTGCAGTGCCCACAGAGGTCAGAGGCCATAGAGACCCCTGGAGCTGCAACTTTGGGCAGTTCTGAAATTCAAGGGTTCTGGGAGCCAATCCCCAACCAATGCTCTTAGCCTCCAAGCCATCATCCCCCAGCCCCAACCCCTTCCTGTTTTGACTTTTGCTTTTTTTTAAATTTGTGTTTTAGACAGTTTCACGTAGCCCAGACACGTAGATACAGTCTCATGTTTCAAACTCTATGTAGCCAGGGATAACCTGATCCTCCCGCCTCCACAGTGTGGGATGATAGGCAAAGCCACACCCGCTCATTCGGTGCTGAATGACCTCATGCAGGCCAAGCAAGCGCTCTACCCACTGAGTCACAGCCCCGGCTCTGGAAGGACTTGGTTTTGCTTTAACCGCATTGTAGCTGGAACCTGGGATCTAGTGCACACTAGACAATTCTGCACTCTGAGGTGCCTCCCCCAGAAAGGGCTTGAGAGGTGGCTCAGCGGTTAAGGGTGCTTACTATTCTTCCAGAGCACCCGAGTTTGGCTCCCAGCACCCATGTCAGGCAGCTCACAGCCTCCTCTGGCCTCCGTGGGCAACTGCATTTATAACGTGCACACGCACAGGGGTGGGGGACAAATCTTTAAAATCAGAAGCCCCATTTTCAGGACTGGCTCACTGATGGCTGCTAGCAGTTCCTGGAACCCACACTTTCAGAGAGTCTTCCCCCAAGGTGTCCCCTGACGTCACATGCACCCTGTGGTATGTCGCACATCCACAGTGAACAAATGCAGTGAAAATGCTAAAAAGTAACTAGTAAAATCGCATCTGCATTCTTCCAGGCTTCCAGGCTTTGGAGTGTCCCCTCCCTACCCAGTGTTTATAGGTGTTTTGTCTGCTCATCTGTGTGCCTGCTTGACACCTGAGCACAGAACCGGAATCCCAGGAAACATTGCGCAGTGCTGGGAACCAAACCTAGGTCCTCTTAACCATAGAGCTGTGTGTCTACTCACTTTTGCTGTCTGTTTCTTTGTTTTGGGGGTGGGGTCTTACTATATAGCCCTGGCTATCCTGAAATTCACTTTGTAGCGCAGGCTGGCCTCAAACTCACAGAGATCCTCCTGAGTGCTGGAATTAAAGGCGTGCACCACCACCCTGGGCTGGTTTCCTTATCTGGAGATAGTTGTGACGGTGATGGGGCTTCCATAGACCCCCTGCTTGTTCTGGCCCAGGGTTCTCTGCAGGCGTTTGAGGGATCTCCCCAAGGGCTCAGAGAGTAAGTGTTTGTTGAGTGAATAAGTGAGCCATTCCTTTCTCAGCACTGGCCATTTACACCTTGCTGCTCTTCGAGATCGAGGCGGGGGCAGCGNGCTGCATCTATCCTGGGTTCAGGTGCCCTTGTCCTGGTGGCGGTAATGACTCACACCCTACTCCGAGCTCTTCGGGCCACTCGCCGGGGTCTCCATGAGCTGTCCCCACCAGCCTTTGAAGATGAGCCGGCCCGGCCTTCAGAAGACTCCAAAACTGGCTGCAGAGCTCAGCCCCAGCAGGGTACCCATGGCCAGACCCTCTATGCCCTGTCCCGGGAACCTGGTGACCCCCCTGGGCCCATGACCACTGGTATCACATCCAGAGTCCTGGGAAGAGCCAGGGAAGGCAGTCTGCCTGCTTCTCCCCAACCCCAAACACAATTGGCTGGAGTCGCTCATGAGACGCATAGCATGCTGGGCCACAGGCCATTGGACACGGGAAAGGACACCACGCTGGTGTGAACTGGGAATCAGGGGCAAGAAGACAAGACGACGGTACCACAGAGATAGCTCAGCTCAGCTCTTGCAGCCAAGGCCTTCTTCCCTCTGAGTTTATGGAATCCTTGACTTATGTCAAAGTTGCCTCCTGATGCAAAACAGCTGCCAATGCTCCAGCTTTTCCCTCCTTGCTAAGAGGGGTAACAAAGGCCAGGGGTGGATAGGTATTCTGAAGGCCTGGGAGACCTGGGGCCTTCTGCTTGCATCTCACTGGGCAGACGTTGACAAACAAACAGACCTTGGTACAGAGGAGTCTGAGGATGTAAACAAAAGAGGTTCTTTTATAGATGGGAGGGAGGGTGGCCTTGGGCTCTTGACTCTCAGTGATTCTCTATCCATTCAACAGAGGAGGAGCCAGAGGCTTCAGTAGGGGCTGTGACTCACCAAGGTCCTCATTCCTGAGCATCGGGGCCTGGACTGGCTCCCAGGTCCTGGGACCCCACTTCCATGTTCCTGGAAGAAGGTTTAAGTCTTAGACCCCCACTTTCTGACACTCCTTGGGCAGTTGTGGACGTTTGAAATTCGCATGTGTGGAGCTCAGAGCAGCCCAAGGCCAGGAGCATTCAGAGATGGCTGGAGTCTCACCATGAGCCCAAGACTGAGTGGGTCTCGCTGCTGTGCCTCAGTTTCCTTATCTGTAACAGAGACGGGAGAAGAGATGGGAGAAGCTGCACATAGCAGACCCTCAGCACATATTAACCATGTGTCTCAGCTGCCTTGTTGCTCTGCCTATTTAACAAAAGCCACTTAAGAAAGAAAAGGCTTCTTCTGCTCCGAGCTCCATGCCTAACACTACTCCTGGCTCACTTGAGTTCTGTGATAAAGTACCTTGATACAATCGTGGGGAGTAAGGGCTTGTCCTGGTGAGAGTCAGCAGGTCACATGGCCCACTCAGAAGCAGAAAGAGATGAATGCTGCCTCAGGTCGTTTAGGCCTTGGGCTGCTCCCACATTCAGGATGGGCTGACCTGTCTCAGCTAACTAGCCTAGAGACTGCACCCTCACATGCCTGGAGGCCACTTTCCAAGGTGACTCTGGATCTGTTGCTGGCACTTGTGTGGAAGCAGGTGACTGACTCCTAAGGGAACCACTGAGGCCCACTCAGCCCAGAGGGCTCCATCCCTTCCCAGAATGTACAGCACCAGGAATAAACTCAGGTGGCGGCTTGCTTTGTTTCGTTGCCTTTGGTTTTTAAGACAGGGTTTTATGTAGCCCAGGCTGTCCTGGAACACTCAGCATAGCCAACAACGGCCTTAACTCCTGCTGCTGCCTCCCCTTCCAAGCTTCAGGACCCTGTGAATCACTGCACCCTAGGCCCTCACTGGCTTCTCCCTCCTCTGGTCTGCTCTTCTCTTCTCAAACCTAGAATATTTTCCAAGGCTCTGACGGGAGAGTCTGCTGAAGGCTGAAGCTGAGACCTGCCTCCCTATGGACACTGCCCTCCCTGTGGGCACTGCCCTCCCTGTGGGCACTGCCCTCCCTGTGGGNNNNCCCTGTGGGCACTGCCCTCCCTGTGGGCACTGCCCTCCCTGTGGGCACTGCCCTGGAAGCAGAACTGGGAG
This sequence comes from Bramus lutescens, assembly GCA_001685075.1. Lineage (NCBI taxonomy): Eukaryota > Metazoa > Chordata > Mammalia > Rodentia > Cricetidae > Bramus > Bramus lutescens. The sequence goes on along the minus strand of LOEQ01002617.1, from coordinate 118,212 downwards.
CCATGATGGCTTGGCTCAGTCTCAGCCATGGGACTGTCCGGGCCAGGCCTGCTGGGAGACACCTGATCTGGGTGTACCAGGATGTGGCTCCCTCCTCCAACAGTCACCACTGGGACTTGGCTTTAAAAGACTTGAGTTTCTGTCTGTTTTCTTCTTTCAATTCTCTCTTTTTCTCCCGATTTCCCTCCATTTTTGTTGTTGTTTCATTGCTCGTTTGTTTGTTTGTTTTTGGACAAGGTCTTATGTAGCCCAGGCTTCCTCTGAGTGTGTGTACACCACTACACCTGGCCACTAAACCTGGCCACTAAGTCATCCCCAGTCACTTTCTACACAGGCTCACCTCACAGTGTCATGTGGCTGAGGCAGGAGGATTGCTGCAAGTTCTAGCCCAACCTGGGCTACCTAGTGAGACCCTGACTCAAAAATGGAACAAAATCGGCCATGCTGCCAAGCAAGGTAATGCAGATTTCTGATAACACTCGGGAGGCTGGAGTAGGAGGATTGCTATGTGTTCATAAACAGCCTGGGTAATGAAACTCCTGGCCCGCCAGAAGACTGAATAAAAACCCAACCAACCAACAAAACAACAGTGTAGCTCCTCTGGCCACATGAAGTGGGGAACAGAGGACATCTTATTGCTAAGATGGGGAAACTGAGGCACAGAGAGGTTGAGAGCACAGTGGGGCTTTTGACTTGGCAGGGTGTGGGGAGTCTCCTGCTGTAGCCACACCGAGCTGTGTGTCCCAGGCAGGCTCTGTGGGACCCCAGTTGTCAGACGGGGAAGTTTGGCAAATACTGAGGGGTGTGGTTGGGAGCACACTGATTCCTTGTGACTCAAGGCCAAGCACAGGTCGCTAGAGGCCTCTGATCACCATAGATGCTCTGAAAAGCGATCCTGGGTGTTTTCGGGACAGCTGGGAAGGTGGCCAGGGAGAACAAATGGCTTTTGCTTCCAAGCGAAATCAGATTTGGTGGCTGGCGCCACAGCAGCCTGGGCAGGACCTGGCAGCCCTCAGATCCCTGTGTCCAGGCCTAGTGGCACATTGACGGACTTGACAGCCTTGACAGTCCTGTGCCGACTCTGGCCTCTTTAACTACTGTCTAGCTCTGTTTGTCCCGCACAGCAACCATCTTCATCAGAGCTATCGTGGTGCTCAGGAGACCCTGGGATCCGACCTGCTGGCTGGTGGCAGTCCCTCAGAAGAGTACCCGAGGAGAGGGTCGCTGGACAGCTCCTGAGAGCTCCCCTCCCTCCCATGCGTGCTTCCCAGCTACTGTGTGTGTTCTGCCCCAATCCTACATGGCGGATGGGGGGCAGGCAGCTCGGGAGGCACTAGTATCCATAGTGTGGAAAGTTAACTGAAGGAAATAACAGGTCCCAGACTTTAGCACAACTGACTCCATGATGGAAGTACCACTCAGGCTGTGAAACTCAGCACAGACATCACCACCTGCTAAAAATAAAACAATAACCAAACCCACCAAAGTCCATAGTTTTGGAAGGGTCTCTAAATGTGCTAGCCTTGCTCTTTGGCCTCTGCAGCTCTCCTTCTGGCTGACTGTTCTTGTCAACCGAAGCATTGCCAACCGAGGGCATGGCTTTGTGCTTCAAAGCTCACCCTGAAAAGGGCTGGGTTACAGTGAACCCCAAACATCCAGGGTAGTCACAAGCCAACTAGTAAAGACTTTCTATTGGCTTAAACGATGTTGGAGCAGTCTTCTCTTATGGCTGCCCTACAACAATGGGGACTCTCTGTGTAGCCACGGAGTCCCCACACCCCTGTAACCATAATCTCATCTTGCCAGAACGGTTTGAGGGAGCTAATCCTTCACAGACCTGCTGGAACTCAGGTTGATCCTCCTGCCTCAGTCTAAGCGTGGCACACAGCGCCCACTTTCATGCAGTATCTGCCGTCTGCTTGGCTGAAGCCATGAGTGCTGGAGGAAAACGTGTTTGTGTTCCTAAATCTCCTGGAAGGTTGGCAGACACCTGTGACCTCCCCGATGATCTGGAACAAACCGGTATGGCCCCTCCTGTGTGCGTGTGGACTCTGCACAGGAGTACTTTTCCCCTTTGAGCTTTTTTTTTAAATTTTATTTAAATTTTTTTATTTATTGTTTTTTTTTGTTTTGTTTCATTTTGTTTTTGAGAGAGGGTCTTTCTACAAAGCCCTGACTGTCCTGGAACTATGTACCCTGAACTCACAGACCCACTGTTTAAAGGTGTGTGCCACCTACACCAAGCCTACTTTTTTAAAAAAATAAACATGACCTTTTTATATAATTTATTTAAGTTTATGTGCACTGGTGTGAAGGTATCAGATCTTCTGGAACTGGAATTATAGACAGTTATGAGCTGCCATGTGGTTGCTGGGCATCGAACCCAGGTCCTCTGGAAGAGCAGCCAGTGCTCTGAACTGCTGAGCCGTCTCTCCAGGCCCCACCCCCTACTCTTTTATTTTTGAGGCAGGCTCTCATGAAGCATAGGTTGGTCTACAGTAGTCAAGAATGGCATTGCACTCCTGATCCTCCTGCCTCTCTCTCCCAATGTGCCACCACACCCAGCTTACTCTGCATCACTCCGCCCACTGAGCTGCAGGCCCCACGGGGCTGCTGCTGCTGACCCCAGGCGTCCTGCAGAAAGTCTGGAGCTCTAAGCACAAAGACGCTCTGTGTGCCTCTCCAACATCAGACGAAACCTGAGGGCTTGTTTCCAAAGCTGCCCCACGCCAGCACAGGTTGGGCTGCTTCTCCCGTCACCCATGCCCCAAGCTGACAACCATGAAGAGCCAGGCTGCCCCAGGGTCATACCTGTTAAGCTTCAAAATGCTCAGGGTGTGAGACAGAGAGGCAGCAAGTGTGGTCTCTGTTCAAAAAAGCAGAACAAAACAAAACAACAAAGGCAGGGGAAGGAAGGTTCAGAAATGGGGCCGGAGGGATGGCTCAGCCATTAGGAGCACTTATTGACCCATGCTCTGCTCCCAGCACCCAAGGCCAGCGGCACACAGCTGCCTGTAACTCCAGCTCCAGAGTATCTGGAGCCCTCTTCTGGCCTCCAAGGGTCCTGGCAGGAATGTGCACACACACACACACACACACACACACACAGAGACAGACAGACATACACACATACACAAAAAAGTTAATTCAAATAAAGGTCTAGATGGCATGCCAGAGTGCACCATCCTGAGCCTTTGGCAGGTGTGCGAGTCTCGCGGCAGGGTTTAGTCTTCAGACTACCTGCACATCTGCCTGCTGCACTAACCGGCACAGGGGCTGCACCTTAATTACTAATTGTTAACCACTGCAGCCAGCATTTGCGACTCCTCAGTTACTGGCCTGCTTCTCTGGCAGCAGCCTGGCTGCTCAGGTTGCACCGTGGCAGGAATTCTGTTCCCATAGGCACTGGCTCTGTCATTGCTGCTAAAGGCAGCTTTAACTAAATCTCTATTGTTATATTTACAAACAAGACTTGAGATTCAAAGGCTGGGGTGAAAACCTGCTAGCTCAGAGAGGTGGAGTAGCACCTAGCTAACCTTCTGTCCTAGATGGCATCTCCCAAAGACAGTGTTCTTCTCCTGACCCAAGGTTAATTTATTTAATTAATGCAAATGCAAATTTGGGGTTCACAGTGTGATCAAATGTTCCCCACCTGCTACTCTAGGCTCACAGCACACTTTGCAAAGCTGTAAAGTATGCAGCTTGGTTTTTAAGCACTGTCAGTCTTCAGGGCTCTTATTATGAAGTGACGATTGTTGTTTCTGTGGGTAAACTCCAAGATGTCTCTAAAGAGGACTGGTGGCAGGGCTCATCAGGGAAAGGCGCTTGGAGCCAAGCATGGCAGAGCCCACATGGCAGAGGGCGTTGTGTGACCCTACCTAAGGAGATAAACTCATACCTACACATGGGGAGCCGACCACAGACCAGTACCAGCACCAGCTTGATGAAACACTGAGTTCTCTTTATGTCACTTACAGGAGCAGAAATGACTCGCAGACAGCTGCATCAGCAGACCCACCCCGCAGGCAGCTTCATAGGTTGGGGGTCCTTTCCAGGACACTCAGCTTGTCTGAGCTGCTCTCACACTTGGGGGGAATGAGACCTAGAGCATCTGGTCAGTTTAGGGACTGAGCTGTTTCCTTCCTCAGCGGAGGGAGCCTCAGAGAGACAGCCACACAGTAGGAGGGAACCGACTCCTGGAAATTGTCCTCTGACCTCTGCACATGGCGCTCAGGAATCCCTCTCCCCACAAATAAATAAAAGTTAGAACTATTTAAGTTTGGGGCCAGAGAGATGGCTCAGGTTAAGAGCACTAACTACTCCTCCAGAGAACCCGGGTTCAATTGCTAGCACCCACATGGCAGTTCACAGCAGTCTGTGACTCCAGGTTCAGGGCTCCTGACACACTCACACAAATGTGAGGAGGCGAGCACCAATGCACATAAAATTTAAAAAAATAATTTAAGTTCACGGTCATTCTGGATGGGCTGCACAAAACCAATCTCCAGAAAATTCCAAAATTTAAAATAAATTAAAAAGTAAATCCTAAGGCTAAGGCTGAGGCTGCACCTCAGCTGGCAGAGGGCATGCCTGGCATGCATAAGAATGAAACCTGGTTCCAGGCTGACCGCCACACAAACCAGGTGTGGTAGAGCTCAAAGATCACCCTGGGCTGCGCGGTGGGTTTACGGACAGTCTGTGCTCCACGAGACCCTGATCTCATAAATAACATAAAGGCCCTGCAGAGGAGGAGAGTTCAGTGGCCAACACCCATGTCAGGGAGCTCCAGGGGATCCCATGCCCTCTTCTGGCTTCCAAGAACACTCACACACACGCACTTGAAATAAAAATAAATCTTCAAAGAACGAAAACAAAGGACTACACATGGCGGGTACCAGGAACTGTTTAGTGTTGGCGCATGTGCAGTCTCCAAACACAAGACTTGACAAGTGAAGAGAAAATGCCATCCGGGTCGCCCCTGCACCTCCTGGCAGGAGACCCTATCTCCAAGCAGCCGGGCTGCGCTGCAAGGCTAGGTGGCAGCCAGCAGGTGGCAGGCAGGGAGCACCTGAGTCAGGGACTATGAGACGCTGGGGGGCAGGCGTGCAGCGGCTGTCTTCTCCACCACAAAGCCATAGTTATACTGGGGAGAGGAAAGAGAGGGGCTGAAGGAGGCACTGAGGACTCGAGGGGCCCACTGGGAGAGACTGAGGAGTTGGAGTGCCTGGGGCCTGAGGACACAGGGTGGGGCCTCAGCACTTCATGTACCCCTGCACCTACCTCCTTCTCAATGTCTGCCAGTGATTTAATGGTCAGGTCCCCAAAGGCAGACAAGTTCTAGAGGACAGAAGCGAGAGCGTGAGCCGGGGTCCCACTCAGCGGTGGCGTGTGTGCCTTCCATGTGCACACACACACCGTGGCCTGGGAGCTTCTCTCTCCTTCTGCTGTGTGAGACCCGGGAAATGGATTAAGACAAGGCTTGGTGGCAAACGCCTTTACCGGCTGAGCCATCTCTTCAAGCGTGCCCCCAATTTCTCAGATGGCAGCTCATGTAGCCCAGACTCACTATGTAGCCAAGGATGACCTTGCTACAGGGCCTTCTGCCTCTAACTCCTGAGGGCTGGAGTGACGAGGGCACCACAGGACTTGCCCCCACAAACACTGGTCTGGGTCTCATCCGACTCCCCACATCTCTACTCTGGGATCCCTTGGTCTCTCCCCTCACCTACTCAGTCGTGGTCACTGTGCTGGGTCATATGGCAACAAGAATGTCACATCCCTGTGAACAGAGGCTGGCGAGAGCTGCCCATCCCAGGGACACTGACTCACCAGAGGCCCGCAGCTCTTGCCCTCGAATCGGGGGTGCAGTGTAAAGGGAACCCCATCCATGGCTGCAATGAAAATTCCCGGGAGGCTGAGGAGGACCCCAGAACACCCTGCACCCCCCCCCCAATGACCCTGGCCACCCACGGAGCGTAGGCTGATTCCCACAGTGGAATCAGTGAGACTGGGACTACAGCTTTCGGGTCCCATGTACTCCTGGAACTCACGCCAAATAAACCCACCAGCTCCCTAATGGGCTCTGGTACACTGCACTCTGTGTGGGGCCCTCCCTGGAGAAGTCTGTTAATGTCACCCCAGGAAGAGGGTCATCCAGCACACCTGGATCTGCCCTGAGCACCTGCAGAGCTTGAGGCCCCAGTCATTCCACCCCTCAACCAAGGGAGAAAATTTGGAGGCTGGAGTCGGTCAGCAGTTGAGAGCCCAGATTCGGTTCCCACCACCGACATGGCAGCTTATAACTTATTTTAACTCCAATTCCAAGGGATCCATCCCCCTCTTCTGCCCCTTCCAGGGCAATGCACACACTCGGCAGACAGGCATACATGCGAGCAAAACACGCGTACACACAAAATTAAAAATAAATCTTAAAAATAAAAGCTTGGTGGGAGGGCCAGGGAGAGGTCCCCAGGGCACACTCTTGGGGGAGTCATAGCTCCCATCAAAGGCTGTAGTGTCACCACTCTGTGCTCACCTGAGATGCCGTAGAGACTGGACGCCTCATAGACGGAGTCATTCCTCCGCAGAGTGGATGCTCGGGAGCCTAGTCTGGACAGCGTCCGCTCAGGGTGACTGCTTTTGCTGGGGAGTAAGGGCAGCAACCTCGGTCAGGCTGGAAGTCGTCCTCTTGGCCCGCCTGCCCACCAGGGTGCCTGAGGCTCACCTGGGCTGTCTGGGTGGGTCGAGCGACAGGCCCTGCATATCCTGGCTGACAGTGCGAGGCTTGGGCACTGGCCTTGGGGCCTTGGATTTCTTGCACCAGATGGCAAAACCACCCATGTCCCTGGAGCAAAGGGGTAGGGCAGGGAGGAAGCCAATGCTCTGTGAAGCCGGGGCTGAAAGGGTCCTGAGGGACCCATGAGATCCCCATCCCCACATGCAGAGGAGAAAGAGGCTAAAATCTGGAGGGGAGGTGGCAGGGGCGGGTGCTCCACCCTACCCCACTCGCAGGTATCCAGGCACCGTCTTGGTCTTCCCACTCAGCTTCACGTCACACACAACCATGTCAGCAGCCCCCAGGGGCATCAGCTTCACACACATGCGTTTCTTCTTGGACACAGAGGCCTCTGGGAGTGGGGGCAGGGGAGTGAGAGAGGGGAGCAGGGCAGGGAGGGGAGCACCCAGCGATGCTCACCATAGTGTTTATGGGCAACACTGGGCAGCTGCTTAAATCTTAAACGGTGTACTCATGGGAGGGATCACACTAGAATCATTGAAGCAGATTGACCTTTGCTGGATATTTGTGGGGTGGCTGTGGAATCAACAGTGGAGTATCTATTTTGGCACCCTAACTTCACTTTCCCTGATCTATAACCCAAGGGGTTCACAAGAACTGCTCTCTAAAAAAATCTAGCACAAGGCTGTTGTGTGTACTTCATGGAGTCAGGAAGGCTATTTTGTATTATATGTATGTATTTGTGTTCATGAGACAGAGTCTCATGTAGCCCAGGCTGGCCTCAAGATCACTATGTAGCTGAGGATGGCCTCCTGATGCTGGAAGGCGTGCCTAGTCTATTTTGTGCTGGGGATGGAGCCAGGCCCCATGCACATTAAATGAGAACCCTGCTCACTGAGCTATTGCCCCAGCCCTGTCTCACTCTGCAGTCTGTGCTGCCCTGGAATTCACCACAGAGCCCAAAGTGCCTTTGAACTGGAAGCAATTGTCCTGCCTCAGCCTCTCACGTGCTGGAACAAAGAGCCCCAGCCCCACAGCCAACAGGTTGAGACAGCTGCC
>LOEQ01002616.1:151032-165047 GCA_001685075.1 Bramus lutescens | reverse complement strand
AAGCCACGCCTTAACTAGGTTCCACCTCTTAAAGATGATTGGTTAACAAAGCTTACCCCGCCATGTTACATTGCTTTCAATGGCTTTTTCACTTTCAGTCAATAACTCAAGAGTTCTAAGTGGCAGATCTTCTGAACTGCCTTCATGCATGTGTTTGACTCTGGTGATGGAGATTCTGATAATAAGTGAGACATTTTCTCTAACTGAAGGCCTTGCTACTCTCTCAGCTTGCACGTGGCTTCTCCTCACTGTAGACTCTAGAAGGCTCTGTAAGCATCTCTATTCCAACAAGAGCTTTACCACATTCATTTCGGCTCTAAGGTTTGTCATCCCCTTGCTCAGTAGGACTGGAGGGCAGATTAAATGGTGCCATGAGAATGTCATATGGTTATTTCAGTTCTGGCTATGGTTGTGCCACAAAAGCTCAGCTCTGTTCCAGTGAGGGTCAAGGCAAATAGGGCCAGGAGGCGACTCTATTTGGGGCAGCCTCAGGACAGTACTTCCAGTATAGGGAAGGAGTGTAGCTTTAGCAACAGGGTGAGCTATAGCACCTCTCTCACTGTTGACTACTGGCCCAACCAGTTCACCCTGGCTTCCCGAGGACCAGTCCTTAGCACAAACACTGCCTACAGCAACCTTCTACCCCAAGGCATGTCTAAACCACAATGTACTTATAATTTTAGTTTCCAAAATTAAATCATATTTCCTTAAACTATCTCTCTGTGTGTGTCTCTATCTCTCTCTCTGTCTCTTTCTCTCTCTCAAAAAAGAAGCAAAAGCCAAGAACTGGAGTTTGTGATCCTGTTTTTCTTTCTATATTAAAGATTTCTAACATGCTTAGCCTTTATCTATTTATCAGTCAATGGATACAGCTAATATTTGAAAACTCAAACAACTTTTAAAGCATCAGTAAAGTTTCAAAATTTAGCCCATATTGATCTATGCCAATTTATAGGATTTAGTGTCTTGTTATTTTTTTCCCAAAGTTTGTAAAGGGTCTTGACAGTAGCAAACTCATAGAGATGATGGTGTGAAATAAAATCTTTAGCAAGCTTTTTATATTTACAACAGTAGTAGACTGATTTTCTCTCATTAGCTGTTGGGTTTGCTGTCTTATGACTTGACTTCAGTATCATTTACTGTTCATGCATGATAGCTTAACCTCTTCACTTTAAAATCTCACTCATCAATCACTTTCCCTATTAGTGTCTTTCTACTCTAGCATTTTCGAGAGGGAGGATAATAAAGCTTAGCGGGAACAAAGGAGAAAGAGAGATTCCAAGTCAGAGAAAAGTCATTGAAGAGGTACCACATGACAGAGGATTAGGAATGGAAGGCTTAGGAAGTCATGAGTCTGAGAACACTGGAAAAGACGTTACTGACATGGATAAAAATCACAAAATAAGTAATACACTGATGCATATTAAATTGAATAAAAATGGGATTTGGATAACTAAAGAGATTAATGTAATAGACACATTATACACATACTATAAATAGGCATGAAATTGTAACCAGCTCTGCCAGCTGGTCCAACCCTTAATAACTCAGAGGGATAGGGAAAAGTTTCATGCATTAAGCTCTCAATTCAATAATCCTAGGTGGTAAAAGACATCCACTCAGTGTGAAAAATACCATTGCTTTTGTTTTTCATTTTTCAATAAACTGATAGTTTGTTTCTAAAACAACAAATATGCTACAGGATCAATGGCTTTCCAACTCAGCAAAATAAATACAACATATACAGTGTGGAGAGGGTTAAACCATTTTCTTTAAGGTAGTTGCACTATTCATTTGTGAATCATTTATGCTAGGCAAAAATGTTTGATGAACTAAAGAATAAGCAGCCCATTTATCTATTTAATATATTGACTTACATCACGATCAATTCCTTTAATGCACAGTGCCGGGTCCAGAGGAAGATGACAAGTCTTCATATCTTTAAAGAATTCTTCTAGACTGCCAATCTCTCTCTTTAGTACATCCTTCAAGAAAAATAATCAGAAAAAAACAATGTTTAAAAATATTGTAAAGAACTCAAGTCTTTATTTGAGTTACACTTTTTGTATTGATTAAATAAACTCTTTACCTCAGGGGTGATGCTGTGATGGACTGTGGGATCAGGTGGGTGGCAAATGACATATGATGGAGCAGCAGGAAAGAGACAATAGGAGGAGGGATGGTGAAAACACCCAGCAAAAGAGTTCATGTCCTTTCTCAAAGACCTCAAGTTCAACCAGAAGTAAATGTCAAGCCAAGCATTGTGCAGTGGTCAAAAAACAGGACCGGTTGGACTTGACTGTGGTCCACTGATTTAAAACCCTGTGTTAAGCAATTATTTACTTGATCTTTTTAAAATACTTTCCTGAAATATTCATTTATAGCTATCAGGTGTTGTATGTAATAGTCAACACATTTTACTAAATGTATCTATATACATTAGTAAAACAATGACACAAACATTAATGAGACTATGCTGTCAGGAACAATAATGTGAACAACTGTTCATTTAATACCAGTGAGGACATTTCTAACTTTTTTCAATCCCAGGTTTGAAAATACTTCTTGTAAATGATAAAGCTGAAATTTAATTTGGTTAGTAGAGTTTGTCTCAGGAAAGTTTCTTAGCTCTTATTCTTGATTCATGTCAAATGACAAAGTCTGTTTCTCCCAGGACCTAGAAGGAGGGAAAGTTCCACCCTGACATATTTCTGCTAGTTTCCTTCCTGTGTTATCTATATGTGGGTCTGCCTGATGATTTAATGAAGGGGAATCTATGCTCCTCAAATAAGGATCTAAATCAACAGATCTCACAGAATTCAAATTTTCACAGGAGCTGCACAGTGCTCACACACAGGAAGGTGTTGACAACAGCTCTGACCACTTACCTAACAGGTAAATTAGCCAGGACATATTTTTTGACCTTTGTTGCATGTTTTCTGTAAAGTTGCAGTATTGTTACAGGAAAATAAGAGAACTCAGCACTCACCCTCTCCCTGGTTTGGCCAAACTGTCAATTAAACAATTTTCCTTTAAGAGCTGAGTTTCCGTTTTGTAATTTCTCTGAGGTTTCAGTGAAGCTAAGGTGGCGTTTTGAGGGACAGAGTTTGTGATAACACTCCCATTAAGCAAAAACTTCTTCACCATTTTCTGCAGTTAGATTTAATCCAGTGCTTTTCATTAAAACAGAAAATAAAATAATTTTTTTTAAAAAGCACCATCAAGATGGAGATCAGCAGGTGAAAGGGCTTCTCAAGTCAGTCTGACAACCTGAATTTGATCCCCAAACCTCAAACTAGAAGAGAACCAACTCCTGAAAGTTGTACTCTGACTCCCATGGCCACACCATGGAATGTGTGCACTCCCTGACACATCATACACATCCACAACATAAAGAAAATAAAATTCACAAGAGCAATATTTAGGGATCATCATGGAAGAGAGAGTAGAAAATTGATGTGTGTTTTTGACATGATAGGGTTGTTGCACGCATGAACTAACAGTGACTGTGATTGCCTGAATGAGACCTACATAGGACGGAGCCAGCCAAAATTCTAACATGGATGGGGTAGGGGCTCACAAAGACCCACCCCTATCTGAAGAGCTATTGGTGATTAGTGGCTTCTGGGAGAGGAAGAGTCAACTTCCTCTGAGATGAAGCCCTGATGATGGGTTGCCCATGCTCTGGTGATAGCCTTATACCCATTTACATACTGAAGTAGTAAGTGGACTCTAGTTTGAAAAAAAAATGGATAAAATTGGGAGAGAAAAATGTTACAGAAGACAGGGGTATTTGAGGGGAAGGAATGAGGGTGGATTTAATCAAAACACATTATACATATGCATTTAATTCACAAACAATAAAAATACATATAATAAAATATGAAAGTTTTTAAAAAGAGATACTCATTACACCTCCTATCTTTTCTTTATCTTCCTCTTATTTTCATATGAAAAGGTATTTTTTTTGTTTTTTGTTTTTTGTTTTTTTAAAACCAACACTGCCAGTTAGGTGAAAAAGTTAATAATTCCAGTGGCTCTCTGGAACTTGATGTAAGCTATCCAAGAGGTACCAAGATTATTCAGCTATGGTGCATACCTGAACCTTGAGGAATTATAAATCAGGAGATGAGAAACAAACCTAAATCCAAATTTCTGGAAAGTTCTACCAATTTATGTAATTTGCTATTCTTTTTTATTAATGGAGAAATTCGAGGATTTAAAAGATGCTACCTTTCATATGCCTGAAGTATCCTTGAGGTATTTATATAATTCTCACTTAAAGAATACATTCTGTTTTTATCCATTTTGGCTTCATTACCTCTTACATAGGTGAAGTAGTATACTTTCTGGCATTTTTATTAAAGGTAATGACTTTCAGTAGGAAAATCCTAGTTTATGAAGCAAATTTAGGACCATTGTGAAATAATCCCTTTGTTCACTGTGAGGATTTGTCACTGTTACTGGTTTAATAAACAAGCTGACTGGCCAATGAACAGGATAAAGTTAGGCTGGAAAGTCAAAATGAGAATGCTGGAAAGGAAAAGGGCAGACTCAAAAGTCTTGAGCCAAATGCAGAGGGAGCAGGAGATAAACGTGCCATGCTAATAAAGGTACCAATATGTGGCAGGGGGTAAATAAGAAATACGAGTTAACTGAAAATGTCAGAGCTAGTTATTAATAAGCCTGAGCTACTGACCAAACATTTGTAATTAATATTACACCTCTGAGTGATTATTTGAGAGTGACTGCAGTAAGAAAAACTCCACCAGCATAGAACATTTTGTATATTGCTATTTTCATATTGTCTGTTGAACATTCTTATTGATTTTAGGCAGTGCAAAGAAATTGAGGTTCCTTGAAGACAAAATCATGGTTTAGCCATAATTACTATCCTTAACTTCTTGTCTGTGGTAAGTACTCAACTACTATTGAGTAATGCTCCTTACGCAGAGGGTGGGTGTTCACTGCCGTCCTGTTTATGGAACATCAAGCTTAAAACAACCTCCTTAATGGTCTGCATCAATGAAAGGAGCTAATGATGCAGATAATTAAAAAGCTCCAATGTGCTTCATTTAAGTCAAGAAAAAGAATAGTTAGATGCAGTTATGCCACTGAGAAATAGGCAGAATACTTTAGTTATTATATGTCAATTGTTCTCAACCTGTCTGTTGCAACCTCTTTAGGGGTTGAACAACCCTTTCACAGGGGTCATCTAAGACCATCATAAACATAGACATCTATATTATCATTCATAACAGTAGCAAAATTATAGTTATGAAGGAGAACCAAAATAATTTTGTATTGGGGGTCAATGCAATATGAGGAAATATATTAAAGGATTGGGCAGCATTAGGAATGTTGAGAACCACTGTTATATGCAGATCTTAATATAAAAATATGACTGCTCATAGTACTGTTGATGTTTATTTCATTAATTTTATTCATTATAAAAAATGCATCTTATAACAGCATAGAACTGGACTGTGACCGTCTCTCAGAAGGCTGATTGTGTCACAGTGTTACGGTTGTAACCTCAGGGGTCTATAGTGATCACCCAGTGGTTAAAAATAACTAAGTGCTTCCTGATCTTCCAGAGGATTTGAGTTCTGTTCCCAGAGCCTAAGACCTGAAGCTCACAACTGCCTGTAACCACAGTGTCAGGGCCCTGCTGCCTTTCATGGGGCTGTGGGAACACCTACATTCATGTAACATACTCACAAAGGGACATATTCACATACACAATTAAGAGTAAAATAAAATTTAAAGAAATATTATCTCCTGATGTGGAATTCCCCTCTATATGCTGTGAATACCATTGGTTAATAAACAAATGGCCTTAGGCCTGAGCAGGGCAGAATACAGATAGGTGGGGAAAACTAAGCTGAATGCTGGGAGAAAGAAGACAGAATCATGAGATGCCATGTAGTCCCACCAGAGACAAATGCCAGAACTTTACCCAGTAAGCCACAGCCTCATGGCCGTTCACATATTCATAGAGATGGGTTAATTTAAGATATGAGTTAGACAGAAATACACTTAAGCTATTGGCCAAACAGTATTGCAAATAATATGGTTTCTGTGTGATTATTTTGGGGCTGAGCATCTGGGAACAAACAAGTGGCCTCCTACAAACAACATTTTTTGCTCAAACTGCTTTCAAGTACGTATCTTCTTGTTATGACCTGTCTTGGTCACATATGGCTCCTGACATACCAAAGTCATTTGTTTCCTAGTGACTGAGAATCCCATTAACTTTAAGAAAAATAAATGAAAAAAATACTTGATTGGTAATTTTTGTGACTAAGTGTATTTTAGGAGTTTGTTTTCTAAGAAATGAAACTGAAGCAGTTAACTCAAAGGTAGGCATTTTACATTATTCGAAGATTGACTTTGTCACCAACCTGTCTCTGAGGGTCACTGGCCGCCTTGACTTTCTCTCCGATATCACCCAGAAGTTTGACAAGTTTCTGCTCCTTGGAAAGCTCATCGTTCAGGGCTTCTCCCATACAGAACTGGAGAGCGGCCGACAGCTTCTGATACCAGCTTTGAAAGAAGGCTTCACCTTGTGCATCCCTCAGCAGCCTGGAGGAAAGCAAAAGCAGGTCCTGCGTCTGAAGGAGACTTTTAAGAATGAAAACACCTCCAGCAGTAACCATAAGTACATTTCAGACTAATCTGTATGTGGTGGTTTGGGGCAGTTTAGCAGCTTAAAATGGGGAGAATGCTGCTTATTTGTTGGCAGTCATCAAATTTCATCTGATAGCTAATGAGGCTCCAAGAGAGAAGAATCAATAAAAACACTGCCCTTCCTTATTTCAGTTCCCAATGTACTTTTTCTTCTTTCACTCTTCTTAATTCTATAACAAACACTTAAGTCAGGAAATCTCAGAATTACTAAAATGTGGGCAAGGATTTATAAACACTTTTTCCAATGGATGATGATATTATTCTCGAGAATCTACCCCAATCCTTTACATCTATATGCATTGATGGCACTACACCATCAGAATGTACCCTTATAATATGAAGGAAGACACTATAAAGGCAAGAGACTGTTTTGTTTGTTTCTGGACATTTCTGGGTTCAATTCTTAGCTCTACACCATATGTGCCACTTAAGCTGGAATATTCTTTTTGTGTTTTAAAAAGATATTTAATTTTTAAGGTGTGTGTGTGTGTGTGTGTGTGTGTGTGCACATATGAGTACAAGTGCCCTTGAAGGCTGGAAGAGGGTGTTGGATCCCTGGAACTGGATTTATAGGTGATTGTGAGTCATCCAAGGTAGATGCTGGGAACTGAATTCTTGTCCTTTGCAAGAGCAGCATATTCTCGTAACTGCTGAACAATCTCTCCTTCTTTCTCTGTGTATAAAATAATGATCCTCACTGTGTAAAGCTGCAGAGAATGTGGAGTGCTGACATAATTATGTGTCTAGCATCTTGGAGCATGGAGTCTATCTGCATTTGCAGCTTCACCAGGTTAACTTCTGAATGCTTGGAAGGAAGTCTGCTCATGAAGCCATAGAGCATGAGTAAGGATGCTTGCAAGGACAGGGAATAGGGACAGGAATTTGATTACTCTGTCCGCCACTTGGCAATTTATATTGCCTTAAAAGCAATTACAATATGCTAAAACCTTACTTCCCATTATGCCCTAAAACACAAGAGTAGAATAAAAAGGAACACTTCCTTTGAAACTTAACTACTCTCAGATCGAGTCCTGTAATCTTAATTAGTCTTTAATTTTCTCCTCTTCTGAAAATAGTATTCATGTTACAAGAGCTTGGAAAAAAGCAGGGGTAAAGAATACGGGGAAAATGTTTGATATTGTAGTGAAAAACAAAAACAAAACCCCCAAAATCGAAAGGAAAAACAAAAAGCAAGACCAACCAACCAAGCAAACAAAGCTAGAGGGATGCATCAGTTGTCTTTCTCATTGCTGTGGCAAAATGTCTACAGATCATGGAGGAAGAGAGGGTTTGTTCAGGGACACAGTCTGAAGGTGCGACCCAGCGCAGCAGGGGCATGAGACAGCTGATCACATCACATCTACAGTCCGGAAACACAGCTGTGAATGCTGATGCTTAGCTTATTTTCTTCTTTTGATTCATTTCAGAACCCCCAGCCCATGCAATGATGCTGTCCACATTGAGAGGCGGTCAAAGAGCCACTCCAATAACAGAATCTGCCAAGTCCCTCACAGACACAATCAGGCCATAGACTTGTCTCCAAGGTGACTCTAGGCCCTGTCAGCACCTGGGCAGTTAGCATAAGCCATCATGGCTAGTGTCATTCTTCATTCCCGGTTTTGCATCCTTGCCCAACATATCGTACACTACAGAGGTCCAGTGATGCTTGCTTTCATCTCTTCAACATTCTGTTGGGTTACATTTAAAGATAAGCTGATAGAGAATGTGGTTTTAAAACGAATGCCTTTTCATCACAAACCTCATGGAACTAGTCCTTCTCAACTGTCTCTTTCGTTGTCTCAAAGGAAGTACAACTTTGTGCAAAATATCAATTTTTAATTACTCCTGGAAAGCACTAGAAACATGTATACATAAAGGAACACAGAGGAGCTGAGGATGTATGGCAGAAAAACACTGCTAACAAGCTTACTATCAAGGGGAGAGCGGACAATGAAAAGCTTTACTGCTTAACCCCACGATGAGAGTTTCAAAGTGTCTGGCAGGTCATAAATGAGCCATGACATCATTTGAAGATTCCAAAAAATGTGTGGTCATGTACACGAACACAACACTGCAAGAGCAGGCAAAGCCATGTACAACTTCAAGATATTTTATGTAGAACTATGCCTTTCAAATTCTTGCTTCAAGGATTGTGGTGGTGTGCCCTTTTATAGTTTATTTGGAGGATTGTGGTGGTGTGCCCATTTATAGTTTATTTGGGGATTGTGGTGGTGTGCCCATTTTGAGTTTATTTGGGTTCAGCAAAGTAGGGGGTTTCCATTTCCCACACGTTTGTCAGCATTTTCTTACACCTTGAATACTGAGCCAATTCACTCTGAAATATTTTAACTGCTTCTAGTTTTATAAGTACAAATCCACAGCCACTGAATTGCTGTGTTAAACATGATAAAAAGATGTTATTCTGCACAAATGAAACCTGCAGCTTTTTACTAAAATAACCAAAGGAAAATGTCCTTTTTAAGGGTTGATGTTATAAGGACTGCCAGAACTGTATAGTTAATTGGTGTTTTAATGCCTTTGTTTTTTATTCTGTCAGAAATAAATTTACTTCTATTGTAAGCCATGCATTTGCCACTTTCTAGTCAAGAAGGGAAATATCAGTTAATTCCTTATCTACAGTGGAGTAGAGCAGAGGAGATTTGCATAGAGAATATGTGACTCTGATGTAAAACACATCGTGCTAAGACTGCTCGGAGGCTCCTCTTGGGATTTTTCTTGGAGAATGTAACTGGCTTAAATCCTGATTCCTGCCAAGAGCACATGCTCTTCTGACGAGGCAGGGCTCAAGCTCTTTGTATAAGGAGTTTGTTTTTACACATGGTAGAAATAAAGTCATACAGTGCTAGTGATGACCATGAGGGGCCAATTATTCTGCCCCTGCTCCCTTAGGATCAGACACATTCACTGGTAATAGAAATTAACAGGGCCCTTAATTTAGACTGCACAGTTTTGAGTGGGGTGTCTCTCAGTTGTGTGTCAGTGACCTTCCCTCCAAGAACGAACAAATCCTTCATGCTGTGGTTTTTACTCATTGCTTCTCTTTATAAGAAACCAGAAATTAGTTGGCTACTGTCCCTTGAGTATTACAGCAATCCTTTTTGAAAGAGATTGCCAAGTAAAATGTTTAAAAATAGAATGTGAAGGTCAAAAGACTGAGGAGCATCAGACCCATTGAAAGAGCAGGCTTTTAAGAGATGGGGGGATGATGTGACCATGCGCAGACTCTGAGACTCTTCATCCTGTGGCCTGCAACACCCAGCTGTTACATTACTTGATATCATCTCTTGTCCAGCTGGTTTGATGAGTTTATACCAACTATACACCCTTGTTCACAGAGGTTTCTGTCCTGCCCAATCCCATAGCTGTTCAGCCCCGGTGAAACACACAGAGGTCTACATTAATTATAAACTGCTTAACCTATTAGCTCAGGCTTCTTATTAACTAATTTCTACATCTAAGCCCATAATTCTTGTCTATGTTAGCCTTGTGGCTTGGTACCTTTATCAGTGAGGTATTCTCATCTTGCTTCTTCTATGTCTGGGTGATGATTGCAGACTCAGCCTTTCCTCTTCCCAGAATTCTCTTGTTCTGGTCGCCCCACCTTTACTTCCTGCCTGGCCACTGGCTGATCAACGTTTTATTAAAATACAAGTGACAAATCCTTACAAAGTATAAGACCATTGTCCCACAGCACACCCTGGCAATGCTAAAATGAACATACACACATAAAACCCAGATAATTAGGGAAGATTTTGTTTGTGTTCAATATTACAGGCAGGAATCAAGAGTGAAGGAAATGAAACTTTGGTGGCAGCACATTTGCCAGGATAGTATGTCTCTAAATTAATTGACTCTCCTGGACTCAGAGATGTTCAGAATAACCATAAACATTATCTAGCATGAAATGGAGGTTTTCCTCAGATATTAAGACGGTTCTGAATTCTTTGGGCAGATGACAAGCATCTGGGCACAAGATAAACAAGATGCTGGAGCCACAGGGAAAGTAGAGCATTCCCATCTCATCAGTCTGCCAGCAGGACAGAGCACAGCAATCATACCATCCAGTCCCCTTTGCCCCCAAATTCACTTCAGTCTGTCTTCTCTTAAGTTTAGTTCTCCACAGCATAGTACCCCACATCATAGGGGCTAGCTGAGATCTTTACCACTGTGAATTCCATACGAATGACGAGAAGCTCTCACAGCCATTAACAGAAAAGGCTGGAATCCCACCATGATGAGTGACTTTTGGCCACTCTAGCACTTCTATTTGCTTCCATCTTTTCTTGAATTTGTTGAGTTTTTTTTTACACAATCTGAAGTGTGCAGATCAAGAAACTGATATTTAGAAAACCCTGGGAGATTCTAGTTTGTGAATTCTTCAAGAACACTTAGAACCTTGGGAGAGACAAAGCATGAAACCCAACTCTTGATGCAGAATTCCTAATATTAATATTTTAATAGTATGGCTAACTTTATTTTATATCTAAGTGGTTGAGATATTTAGTTAGCACTTCACACTGAGGAATGTGGTATACACTCTTTGCACAGATGGCAGGGCCCTTTGATTTATCCACTGTTAACATATACATTTGTTTTCCCAAATTTTCATCCTGTGAATGTTGCATGATTATGAGCCAAGGCAAATATGTGCTTTCCAATCAATTGTTATTGGACATTATCTATTTACCAATACCAATAGTTTGCAACTACTTACATATAAAACTAATCATAAAGACAATACATAAAAATAGTTAATTCTTTTTTAGAGATTATTTTTATTTTTAGAACTTTCAAATATCTGAGGGGTTCTATAAGAGATGCAGCTGATCCTGTTTATGTACATATTATGGTTATATATAATGATTGTTATTTGCTCATAAGTGGACATTCCATTGTGCCCAGTCCTGGGTGGTAGAGGTGATAAATGTTTCCAACACTAAGCTTTCTCTTCTGAGAAAGACTGCTCATCCCTCAGTTTTCCAGAAGACCTCCCCTGCCTTCCTATGAGCAGAATATCCTTATCTGGACCATGTCACTTCAGCTATGTGTTTTGTCATGGCGCTGCCTCAGGAACAAGATGGCCTGTGTACTCATGTTCAGATATGTTACACATTCCTGGGGTTTAATGGAGCTCCGCACCATTCTGCTTTTAGCTGTGAGAAGATCCAGGAGAGGTTTCTGGAGGGCCGAGGTGAGGGGACCCTGTAGAGCAGAGTTCACTTTGGATGCTCAGAGCCTGGTGGGGTGAAGTTGCAGCCATGTAAGGCTTGGTTGCTGCAAGACTCTGTGGCTTTCGAACATGAGTTATGACAAGAAATGTCAGCCGGGGGTGGTGGCACACCTTTAATCCCAGCACTCAGGAGGCAGAAGCAGTCAGAGTTCTGTGAGTTCCAGGTCAAACTGGTCTACATGGTGAGTTTGAGGATATCCAGGTCTATGCATTAAGACCTTAGCTCAAAACTAATTTTTAAAAATTCTATGAATATGCCAAATCCCATACTTTCCACTCTCTTCATTTTCTTTTTGTTTTTATTTTCGCACCTTTGTTTAAATCCCCTTTAGAATGTGAAACATAATTTTTAACACCCCCGGTGGTAACAGTGAGGATAATTGGGGGCAAACCTAATTACTGAAAATAAATAAAAATTATCAGGAACCAAATCTAGTGAATTAGATGAGTGATCAATTTCTAGATGCTACTTCAGAATAAAAAAAAAAACTTTAAGCAATAAAAAATAGCTTTTTGTCATGGATCATAAAGAACCCCAAAGGGTGTTTCAAAAAGTGATTTGGCTTGGCTCATTTGAACGTGTATGTTCTCTCACAATGCTGCAAGTTTTACTGTTATTTTATTTTAACTAGCATACTTTTTAGATTTAATTTACAAATCTGAATAGGCCTAAGTGCCATCCCTTGCTTTGGCTAGCCAAATGTTATGCATCTGAACGGAGACGGTCAGAGGGACATCTTAGGCTGTTGCAAGCAGCAGTGTAATGGTAAGATTGTTCAGGGTCTACAGGACATGGTTAAACATACGCAAAGGGCAGTGAAGGAGGGGAAACTGTGAGCTCTGCCGCAATGGCAGCATATAGAGTCTGGTGTGTTGAACTGGAAGGATGGTTTTGGGTGAAGAATCATCTGAACCATCAGGTTGAGTGATATGTATGCATCTTTGTTGCCTTGGAGGTGCCTGCATCTTGGACTGGCTGGGGAGAGGTGCATCTGTTGTCTCAGCTTCTGGGAACCTATTGCAGATCAACTCTCTGAGGCTCTTTAGGAAATAACTGATGGCTACCCTACACAATGCATCACTCCTCCTGGAAGTTCTGCACATGTCCTCAGATAGGCTGTTTGGAAGCCAGGAGTCATCAGCATCCTAGGGACTGCAGTAGTTCCCTAATGACCTTTCTCCTTGCAGAGTGTAGTGAGTCCTCTACGGAGACTCAGGTGCCACACAAGCATGGAGCCTGCCACTCAGTAAAAGAGCTTGTCGCTTCCCCTGGGACTGGGTGAACAGGAATTGATGTCAAGGCTATCAGAGTGAGAAGGATCAGTAAAGGAGTGGGCTTCAGTGTGTACCCAAACTGTTTTACAAATCACAGCTATCATTTTCTTATGTTTCAGATAAACCCATGAAATGCAACTGTGTGTGACCACATATGTGTAGGTAAAGGAGGAGCCAAAGCTAGACCTCCTACTATGAAGGTAACCTATACCCCTCCATTCCACTCCCTTATCCCCCTCCCCATACCCCCAGAGCTCAAACCAGGTAACCACAACATTCTTGGAAATGAATTCTTGAGGGGGAATCCTAGCTCAAACTAAGGGTTTGCAAATGCCTCTTTGCTCTTCTGTGTGGAAATCGCGTTTTCTTTTCTCTCTCCACCCCCAAAGTCAAGGAACAATGGCAATCAATTAGGAAGCCACTAACTCACCTCTGACCCATTGCAGGGTGCCAATCTAAAACCCACCTGGTGCTGCAAAATAAATGGGGGTGAGGACTTGTCGAATTACTGGTAAATCAAATGCTAAATTGGAAAGGACTGGTGGGAGTCATCTGATAGCTAAAAACTGCCAACGCGTTTTAGAATCAACTCTGGCTTTAATTAGAACATGTGGATGGTTAAAGATAGGACAAAATACAATAAAAGTTTTATTTAAAACTACCAGGTTGACTCTTTCATGAATCAGGAACCCCAAAAGACCATCTCACCTTTAGGCAAGTTCAGCAGAACATTCTGCAGGATACAAAAAAAAAAAGTGACTGAACTGTCTTTGAAATTTCCTGCTTCATGGAAATGTCT
>LOEQ01002616.1:119156-147886 GCA_001685075.1 Bramus lutescens | reverse complement strand
CCTCCCCCCTCCCTCCCTCCCAGTTTCCTGTTCTACTTTTAGTTGATCTGTTCTTTTTGCTTCCCTCTTCCTAATCTGCTGAGGCTGGACTTTCGGAGACTGCCTTCTTTTTTTCCAAGTTCCTTGTTTCATTTGGTTCTGCTTTTTAAAAACTCCTTGCCAAAGTCCACCAAAAATCATTATTCTCCTTTCTTATTTTTAACATACAATTTTAAATTGAAAACAAGCCTGTTAACCAAATATAATTTTGTGTGAAATGTTTTAAAGTTGGAAGCCTTTTGCCTCCTCACCTTACCCCAAAGAAACATAGAAACGTGGAATCTAATAATATAAGCCATCCATTGTACTCAGTCTTCCTCCATCCCTTCCTACTTGAGAAAGTAGGACCAACATTAGACTGTGGAAAAACCTGGCCTGCTGTGGTTCCTAAAGAACCATAGGAGTGGGTGGCATTGGTGAAGGGGGGGGGGTGAGGGACTAGGTGGAAAGTAATACACAGATAACATCTGGGAATGTGAGGCTCCAGATGGGCTGGACACAGCTAACATGTGTTCTTTGCACAACACACCTTAATTGGACCCATGCTTCCAAATAACTACAAGTTACAGCAGAGGAGAAATGGGGACTCTCTAACATCGGCACACACACATAACACAATAAATTCTGCCTGACATGTAATTAATGCCCATAGCCTGCTGGTGGAATTTTAGATTAGTCAGAGAGATGACTACTTTTTCCTTACTCTTGGAAAATATGCCTCTGAGTTCCTAACTCAATTCTTTTAATTTTTTTCCAGAATCTATGTTCAGTTATTTGAAAGGCAATGTAAGCATCTTTTTCATAAAGTTCCCCTAACAAAATTTCTTTTAACAAGAAAGCAGTTCCTTGGTTGAATGGAATGAATGTTTCATAAGAATAGCAACCTAATATTATTAATAAAATAATCCTCTTTAACACCCCCCAGCCTTTTGTCCTCATGAAGCTCCTGTGGAAAGCCTTATAATCCCCATGTCGTGCGGGGAGCAGTTCAGGTGTTTGAACACAGCTGGGGGGCAGTTTTACAGGTGTAAGGCAAGGCTGGCTTTGAAATATCCCGTGTTCTTGGCCCTACAGCTTCATATCACAGCTGGGGCAGCTGCTTCAGCCTTCACTTTTCAGAGTCACCAGCAGCGTGGTTTGTCCTGTAAAAATGTTGAAGCTTCCCTGGGATGCTTTCCGTAAGATCTGGAGCTGTGTCTGAGGTTCTGAGAATATATCAGGGATGTTCCTGTTCATCCTTATGAAAGAAGCTGTCGCTTGAAGTGGGCTTGTTCCTTTCAACCCCGCCCCTTTCAGCAACTCAGGGAAGGCTTCCTGGTATCCTTTGAGACCTCCATGACCCAGCTGCTAATTGCCTGTTGACCTGTGTGATGTTTCAGAGGTGCTGCCCGGAGTATACTTTGTAGGCACAATCTTCATATGACATGAGGGTGGAAACAGTACCTGACACTCCATTTCCAGAATGACCTGGCTCTATCAGGAGTTGCTTTCAGCCTGAGTGCTTAGAAAGTGCTGACAATGTCTGGTATCAAATCCGTTGTTTTTATGGACCGAATGTTTTCTGTTTAGCACCAGTGTTGGTAGCCCCTAACACTCAAGACATTTGAAGATAAGACCTATTCCTTTAAGGAGTTAATGAAGGTGAAGTGAGGTCATAAGGGTGGGTCATTGGTCCAACAGGGCTGGTGTCCTTGTTAGAAGAGGGAGGAAGGTCTTTGAGGGATGTGTCCCCAGAGAAGGCCACATCAAGAACATGTCTACAAGTCAGATGTAGCCCTGATCATGGACCTTTGGCTTCCATAATCCTGAAAAAGTAAATGCTGTTGTTTAAACCACCTGACAATTATTCTGCTATGGAATCCTGTTTCAGGTTCCTTCCTTTTGCTGGGACAAATTACTAGGGGAAGAAAAGGTTTATTTTTCTTACACATTCAAGCTACAGTCCACAATAAGTGGAAGTTAAAGGAGGAACTCAAGGCCAGAACCCAGAGGCCCACCCTGTCTTATACAACATAGGCCTCCTTGCTTGGGGATGCGTAGTGGAAGGTGCATGGGGAGGGAAGGAAACTTCCATATTTCTTAGGTTCCTGCATGTGTCAAAGAGCTCTCCAAATTCTATTTTTTGTTCCTGATACAGACTTTATCACATAGGTATGATCAATATTAGCACAGCTAGTGCAACAGGCAGACAACTCACCAAGACTTGCGTACTTGGATGCTTTCAGGCCTTTCTGTGCAATATTCTCTCTCCTAGGCCATAAGGCTAGAGCCCTCTGGAATGAAGAGGGTCTTAATATAATATCACCTATTATCAGATCTGGTTAGTTTATTGAAATTCTTTATGGCCATCTCTATACAAGACAGAGAGGTGAGTAAAGATTAGAATCCCTATGACCCATGTAGGCAGAGAGGAAGTCTCAGTTCAGTACCTTGCTTTGGAAAGAGAGTTGAGTCAGGAAGCATAGATGAAAACCACACTATTGTAATAGGCATTCAATGTTTGTTAAACATGGAAATCAATGACTATTAAGTAAATATATCACTTTGTTCTGGTCAGCTTTAGCTGTCAATTTGACACAGCCTGGAATGTTTGAGAAGGGAGTCCCAATTGAGGAATAGCCAGATCAGGTAGGCTTGTGAGCATGTGTGTGTGTAGGGTGTGTGTGTGCGTGTGTGCACATTCATGGGGTTTCTTGGTTGTTAAGTGATATAGGAGGGTCCAGCCCACAGCCCACCATGAGTGGCACCATTCTCTGGTTAGGTGGTACTGGGCTGTATAAGAAAGCTAGGTAAGCATGAGCCTGAGAGTCAGCTAGCAAACAGTGTTCTCCATGGCTTCTACTTCAAGTTCTTACTGGAGTCTTACCCAGATGCTATCAGGGCTGGACTGTGACCTGTAAACTGAAAGAAATCCCTCTGCCTCCTAAATTACTTTTGATCAGAGTGTTTTATCACAGCACCAGATTGAGGGTAGAACACCCGTCTTCCTGAAATTGATTTCTTGTATTCATGAATTGAAGTTTCAGGACATATACCTGGCTAGTTTGCTAATAAGTCTAGAATTATAGACTCTTAGCCAATTGCGTTTCCATACGTGTTTTCTTTGAATAATCAAACCCTTTTCCATAGATGTATGTGCAACAATATTTACATGAAAACATAAGCATATTTTAAAGTACAATTCATCAACAACACTATTAATTAAAAATTAAACACAATGTGTATATGTATATGAAGCCTTTAGAACATTTAAAAGGGGCTAATGAGATCGTTCAGCATAAACTGCTCCTGCAGAGAATTTAGGTTCAGTTTCTAGCATTCATGTCAATGACTCACAACCACCTGTTAACTCTAGTTCCAAGGGATCTGGGGCCTCTGGTCTTTGTAGGTTCCTGTACTCATGTGTGCATAAGCACACACACACACACACACACACACACACACACACACACCCCAAATCTTTTTAAAATAGCAAAAATAAATAATGAATAAAAAAAGAGACAAAAATTCTTAAGAGAATAGCAGAGATCCTCTGTCATATTGTAATTTCAGGACTCAGGTCACAGGGAAATTCAGAATGTTGTTACCAAATGGAAATAATTTCTTAAGTAAGTCAACCTTAATGTGGCAATTCTGTTGTCAGTAGTTAAATTAGTTTGGGCTAGGATATCTGAAAGTTGGAGAATAGAGTCAAACCAAGCCTATGTAGGAGGCATGTTATGGGGTCAGGTGAGCCTATTAATTTAATAAATAACTAGAGCATTTATTTCCAAGTACTCTTTGAAATTTTGTTATTAAAACTTAGTATTGACTTCTAAAATGTTAATTCAAGAAGATATCAAGCTTCAGTCAGAATCTGCTCTTATTTAAGATGTGAACAGTTTTAATGACAAAAACAAAAGTTATGAGGTGGCTATGAAAATTAAAGTCTCTGTAACAATCTACATCATTTGTATGTACAATCATTTGTATGATAATATCATTTTTATTTGTCTCCTCATTAGAGACGTTTGTCTACCCTGGACATCACATTACTTAGGGATTTCTAACTTTCTCCCTTTGTTATTACCCATAAAGAAAAGGTTTGATACCTTCACTTTGACTTTAATGAAGCTCCTTGTCTCTAAAGTCATCAGCAGAGGCAGGACTACATGCTCAAAGGGCAGATAATTGAAATTGCTTTGAAATGAATTGGTTAGCAATTTTCTTACCAAAAAGTGTATGTTTTTCAATTTAACTTTCTTAGAACATGGCATTTGTTCTGTTATAATTGTAAAATTACTAATTTGAATTATGAATAAAACACTTTTATACTCTATCCTTGGAATTCTTCCTGAATCATTATTTTCTGCCATGCTAGTATTTTATGTTAAACAACTCTAATATTCTAAAGTCACTTTTTTCTTACGTTATACATTACTTGAATTTCTTTCCTATCTCCTTCATTTTAATAAGTTACAGAATAAGATAATATATTGCATTATTTACTATCAAGAGTGTAAAGAGGAATGGAGAAAACAGGGTGAAGGGATGGCAAATTGGTAAATTTTGATCACCCCCTTCAATAAGAATTCTGGAAATGTGCAACTAGAGAATTTAATAACAATCTTTTATCTTTGCATAAAAATCATTGTGTTCTATTTTATCTTGAGATAGGATCTCATATGGCCCAGGTTGGCCTGAAACTCACTATGTAGCTAATGTTGGATTTGAACTCCAGCCCTTCCTGCTTCTCTGAGACCTAGACTAATAGACATGCACCACTATGTCCAGCTTCTTCTACAAGAAATTTTATTTGAATTTCCTCCATAGATGTTCCCATATCTCTCTTTCTCTCTTGTATTAAGAACATCTGCCCTGAAGTATGCAAAAGACATGTTAAGGAGTTAAATGTCTCTGAGCTTGAAATGTGATAGGGCCATTTAATAGTCAAGTGACCCTTGACCCATGGTTTAATGGTTCTAACTACAGTGGGATTCAATGATAGCTGCTGGCAAGATTTCTGTGAAGATTAGATGACATAATTCACTAAGGAGGTCTGTGTAGAAGCCTGATATTACTATGAGCTCACTGATGGCCAGAGTTATTTCTGCTAGTACCATTAGTACAGTGTCAGCCTAGCTCCTGCTTCTGCACACCTCAGAAGCTTACTTGGTTGCAGTGTGGCCTATTTCACCCCCAGCCCCACCCCACAAGTTTTGCTAACCATGTCCTCATAGAAAACTTCAGCTTCACTCAATCAAAATAACTGCTAAGTTGAAGTCTTCCTTGTCTAAAAGTTGTTCAGCTCCCTTGCTCTGGCTGATAAAAGCAGGAATGATGGAGGGCTTTCTCAAGTGTTTGGGACAAGTCTGGCTTCAAGGATATTTGAGTTCAATATCTTCAATTGGTTTTATGTCATTGTGAAAAGCACCAGGAAAAGAAAAAGAAAACCCTACTTCAATAAGAGTCAGGGCAATTTGTAATAAGCTTTGCAACAGCACAGTTGAAATCAAGAACCCAAGAAAAGAGCCAGAGAACCCACTGAGCAGCTCTCTCTGGGGACCATTGTTTTACCCACAAGATGGAGTACAAGGCAGGGTCTTAGTTCATCAGCACACTGAATGGTGGCAGTGGACATGTTTCTCCTTGATTCACATATTTGAGATCATAGTTATCAACAATCAGTCTGGGCTGGTTGAGTTGGATATAGTACCCATGAACACAGACAGAATTTGGTATGGCACACTTGCTCAGTGCAGTATCAGTGGACCATTCCATGGTCCAAATAAACAAAAGCCTTTTTGCTTCTGAGAAGACTCGCCATTGCTTCTAGGTTAAATCTTGCAGAGCACTGGAGGGAGTAACTACTTACTTCCATATTTTCCCACAGAGGGAAAAATTTAAGAGCCACAGAAACAGAAGTTAACAAATACATCTGAACTATAGAAAGACTGGCTGAAATAACCTATTTCACAAGTTGTTTTGCTTTTTTTTTTTTTAAAGAGAGAAGCAGCTTTGAGTTTTTTGAATTGTGAAAAATTCAGAAGCTTTGAACATCATTTTGTTTAGGAGTCTCAGTGCTCCGGTCACTTTCCCCCGGTGAGTTCTTATGGAGAGTAGATTCAAAGTCTGGAGCCCTGCTCTGTCCTCTCCTTTCACTTCCGGTCACCTCCTGGGAACTGAAGCCTTGTGGTTCAGAACAATGGAATTTTTTAAAAAACACCATAATAGGAAACCTTTCTCATTTTCAAAAATATAATGGTTTAGGCCAAGTGAGAGAAAAATGACTTTGCTAGATACTTCAGATAAAATTCACACACACACACAAACACACACACACACACACACACACACACAGCCTACCCAGACCCTGATGATACCATGTAGACTTAAACACGTCCCTGAGGAGTAACCAAGACAAGGCAACAGTCATCATGGGTAACATGCCTGTCCCCATGAAACTGACGCTACAGAGGACAGAGGCAGAAGAGAAACAATTACAGGATGAATAAGCAGATGGTGAAAGTTTTTGACCTGAAACAATTCAGAATACTGCTTTAGTTAAAGAACATCCTTGGACACCAACCCAGAATCCCCCCCAAAACACAATTAAAGTATCTACAGTTTCTTAATCTCTAAGATGAGCTACATTGCAAAAGCACTATACCTTAAAGCAGACGAATGAAGAAGTATAATTATGACCTCTTCTTAGACTAAATCAAGGATGGCTTAATCTACTTCCTCTTTTTAATGGTTTTTGATACTCAAATGAATCTTTTTTTCTGTCTGTCAAGAAGTACTGAGTATCCTTTCAAGTCTGCCACTGAATAATTTGAATTAGTTTATACTTTGAATAAGTTAGGTGACTGAGAAGAGGAGAGTCCCTTTTCCTACAGCTTGCTTAGGGTGTGCCATTTTGATTTCTGGGATGTAGCCTCTAATTTGATATAAATAGGCATTCTTGTTTTCTGCTAGATAGGATCCAGTTTTACCAAAGGGTGTTTTGGCTAGGAATTTCTCACTGCTCAATACAATGAGAAAGTGAATTTCCTAGCTCTATATGAAGATCATTTTTATGTTTAAAATATGCAAAAATGGTCAGCCATGAGGTAGTTGGCTTTGTGATAATCATCTTTTAGACCCCTTCTCTGTGAACCAGCTGCTTGAAGTGGGGAAGGGTGAGCCAAGAAGGCCCCTGTTTCGGCAATTGGCTGGTCTTTCCTTCAAAGTAGTTCTATTTTGAACACCACAAAACCAGTCTCAGTACACTCCACTTCAACTCTAGTGGCAGGTACAGCTCTATGACTGCTGCTTCAGGAGTCCTTGCTCCAGCTTTGTGAGGCTCCACTCCAAGCAAAACAAGCTACACTGAAGCTGAAATGACCCATCAATGCCCTGCAGTTGTCCTCATATAGACTGGGTGAAACAGCCTTTCTGGAGACTTAGCAAAAATCTGCCCTGGTAAAATTTAAAGCATGTGATCCACCCTTAGAAAGAACTTGTGATTGGTTCACATGCAGGGTTTGTGTCAATGGAATCAGAAGTTGTGTACCTGAGGGAACCTGGGAAAGAATTATAGCTGTACGCAAATGTGACACAATTCCCTTTTGTTAACACAGTCAGGCTGCTTTCCATACCTTTTGGGTTTGTCAGGGGAATTTATTTCAGGTAACTCATCCCTTAGCTTGGCAATGTTATGTTCCCATAAAGTCTTCTCTTAAGTAATCTCTCCTTGCCTGGTGATGATTTCATCATTGCTAGAGTGAGCTGCACCAGTCGCAGAAAGAACAGAAAGGCACTAGGACTTTCAGCCCCAGTCTCACCCAGCAGCAGTAAGAAGACAATCTTAAGACTTCCAGAGGCATGAACAGAAACCAGAAAAGCAGGGCCCACAGAAGACAAGTGGCTATGAAGAACTGAAAGATCTGGAAGCCATGGTCGGTAGAAAAGTCCTGAGAACACCAAGGTTGAGAAACAAGAGTCTAGTTACTCTCATTGCTAGGTGGTCAGCATTCAAAGAGTGGAGGACTAGCCTTGACTGAGCATTTAGAGTAATAAGCCTCTTGTCTTTGAAGCCCAATTCCATTTGCCTCTTGTTATCTGGGTCTACAGCTATGAATATTAAGCCCATTCCCCAGCATCTGGCAATCAGGGCTGAAAGTACTAAGGAAGCCACTCCTTGCCTACTCCTATCTTCCCTCTGAATAGAGCAATAATAATCACCCCATCAGCATTTGTGTAACATCTAGAGATACATGGTTATTGATTATTGGTTGTGGTTAATATGTTCTTAGACACTGTGAAAAACCCCTTAAAGCATGAGCATTTTTAGTTCCAGAAACACACATAACTTCCCATAATATTATTGGAAAATATATGCCAAAATACATAAGAACCAAACAAGAAAATGTTTATACACTTTTGGAACCCAAAAACTGATAGGGAAAAAAATTGCTCAGAATTAGAACGAGAAGGTCAGAGGGATGAGCTTTGTGAATTAAACCTTGAAAGTCAGTGACATGGATGACTGCCTTGTGCAGGAAGAGACTGAAGAATGTTCTAGAGAGGACCCTCCCAGAGTCCTGAGCACATGCTTGGTTACCGTAAGAGCAAAGGGTGTTGAGTGATTGATGCACAGTTCAACCGGAATTTCTGCTAGACTCCAGCAAGAAAGACAAAATGGCTGCAGAGATCTAGTTCATAGAAGCTCTTAAGTGAATAGACACCAGCTGAATTTGTTCTGTAACCCTAGAGAAGCCAGGCTGTGTATAAAAGAATTTTGCGTAAGAAAAAAATGTCATGTCCATGTAGGTAAAGATTTGCTAGAGCCTCCCTGTGCATTTTGTGTTTGAGGAGGCGGAGGTCCATCAAGAGCTATTGTGTTGTCTGAGATCAGACAACTAGCCCTGCTGGAACACTTTGCTGTTCTGCAGCACACTTTGATGGTATACCAGAAGGCCGCTCAAAAATAAGGACAACTCTTGTTTGTTTCTTTTCAGATAATTGCATTGCTGCCTTTGATTATGGTCCATTGGAGAGCAGAACTGTGCCAGACACAATGCCTAAGGTCCCATAAGCATCCAAATCACTGTTCCTTAACTTTTTAATGCCTGAGATTTCTTTTGTTACATCATGCCAAACTGATGCCTTTCTGCAGCTTTCCTGCTTGAAACTTTGGTGTGAAGGAAATCACAAATAAAATCCGAATGAGTTTTGAAGTTGAAATTACACATAGGATAGGCAGGTCTGCCTGTTATTCATACCGTTGACACAGAATCACTAACGTACACAGAGGTGGCAGAAGGAAGGAGTAGCTGCGAGAGTTTGAAGGAAGAACTCTGAGGCTTAAAGAACTCATTCACAGATGACGCTCCAAGATGAGTTGTTAAGGATGCATTCAAAGTTTTACCTTACAGGTGTTGATTCACACAATATCAACAGGTCAAACACAGCTGATAAAAGCCACAAAAACCAACCCCAGCTATGTGAGCTTACACATTCGTGGAAAATATTTTGGGGATGTGGGCTTGCATGTAATTCTAAAGAATCTAAGGTAGCAAAGAACTTAACCCTCTGTGTGGAGGACAGTTTGAAACATGTCCTAGTTTGAACTCCTCTTTCACCATCCAGCAGCTCTGACAAATGACTCATCACCCGCAACTAACTCAACGCCTGCATCTTCTGCCATGGTAACCACTCCTGTGCTGGCTACTTAGCTCATATTCCTATGAAAGTGCTTTGCCTATTTTTCCCACTTTTTTCTAGTCCTTTAGGCTATAACTTGGTAGTTCATTTCCAAGCATGAGCAGGAATGGGAAGGTGGGTGGAATCAATAATACGTTATAATAGCAGGACATGATAAAGAATAGAAAACCGGTAGACTGTGGCCTCAGGTCAAGTCTATATAAAACTCTCAAACTCACATGAAAGCTGGAGGTTCTGGGTGTTAAAAAGCTGCAAAACCTCAATGAAAGTGGGGAGGAGATCAGAGTGCTGCTTTTCCTCTTTCCATACTTATAAATGTCCAAGTGAGCAGGGGAAATACCTAGAAAGGAAGAAGCGCTGGTGTCTGGTATTATGAGAACAAGTTAGTTTACTAACAGCCCCCCGTTTATGCAAAAGAGACCCCTTAGTTGAAATAAGCATCTACCAGTCTTGACAAAAACAACATGAAGTATCAGGGAATATAGGAAGTAAAAGTCTTGAGGTGAGGCCTGTTAATGACACCTGGGTTGTGGTGAGTGTTCCGGAAAAAGCATTGGAAGAGAGGAAGAAAATATGCAAAGGGGCTTAGGTCGGTATCCACAGGACAAAAGTCAGAGTGGTTCATTTAATGGATAGTTTCAATAAAATCCAAGTACAACCTGTGATGCAATTAAAAGCAGACTGTAAGTTTGAGCACACTCAGCATGTCTTTGAAAAGGTCATAATTATAAATAAGCAATTTTCTGGCGTTAATTACCAACCTTCCAAAAGTGCTTCCAGGAAAACATTTCCTCCTTAATGGGGCTTCACTTGTTTATTTCCCAT
This sequence comes from Bramus lutescens, assembly GCA_001685075.1. NCBI lineage: Eukaryota > Metazoa > Chordata > Mammalia > Rodentia > Cricetidae > Bramus > Bramus lutescens. The sequence goes on along the minus strand of LOEQ01002616.1, from coordinate 137,335 downwards.
AAGAAATGGCACTTCCACTTAATGGAGAGTGGGAAGCGTGGCTACACTGATATGAGGCCAGGAGCTCCTTTACAGTTAGAGCTTTCTTATCAGAACCCTGCCTCACAGGGAGTTCCAATTAGATGCGGTTTCAGAATGGAGGCTGGAGCTGTGGATACTACTTCCATAGGAAGCAAATTAGCTTTCACTTGGAAACCGAGTTTGAAAATGCCATGCAAATGCTTTATCTATTTGCTGGCTGAAATAATTTGGATGTGTGTTTGCAGAATATATTGGAGGGCCTCTAGATAACCACCTTTTGGTGAAAAGATAGATTGCAACTCTTAGAATTTTAGAGAAATAAAATCAATTTTCTTCTGTGTAACTTGCATTCATTCATTGGTTTAGGTTGTGAGTTATTCACCTTTAACCAAGAGAATTAAGCTACTAAATTTCATATCAATAGATTGACTCATTTTCTCACTGTTAAGTACATGTAGTCTTTAGTTCATATCAATAAGAATAGTATTCAAATATTTTTATTTGCAACAGCATTTATAGTTATTAGTGTTTAGAAAATCCATTTTTGATAACTTTAACTATGAAAGGCTAGACTTCTTTTCGGTCACTCAGAAATCATGGAATATGATAATCAATCACTGTATATTCTTTAGAGCCAATGAAGGAAAAAGAAGTCACATTAATTGCCCCGTGTAGTATCGCAGGTTAGTCTTAAACTGAACTTCAGAAAACAGGGTCAGTCTGAATTATAGGAATGAATAATGGATGTCTAAGAATTTCCGTTTATAAATGTAAAGAATAGGTTCGTCGATTCAATGAAGGGTTTCCGAATGTATGGGAGTGTAGTTGCAGGTGAGTGAATCAGTGACAAGGGACACTTGGTTGCTTCATGGAAATGGAAAATAAGTCTGTGTTGCTGAAGACAGCATGCACTTCAGATATATGGTCCAGAAGACCCTGACCCAGAACTGATATGAAGGCCTCCACTCTGAGGACTAGCGCTCATGGCACCAGAAGGCATGTTGCAAGTTTTCAAATGAGTGAGGCAACCAGCAGGCCTATGCATCTATGATGTCTGTGAACCACAGTAATGAGGAGCATGGTCCTATAGCCCTAAGAAAGCAGTAGTGGCATGCATACCTTGGTAGTAACCAATTGTTCTCTTGTTGGACTTAAGGCCTGTTTAACAAGAGAGAAATCGTGCCTGGTATTAGCAATGTAGACAACTACTTGGGGTTAGTGACATCCTGGATCAAGGAGGAGAAACTTCAACCACCACTTTACTAAACCAGAATAATCCGTAACTTAAGATTGTCCGTATACCCACTCATAAATGTAGTTTTCACCCCTTATCAAGGAAATTTCTTCTTTTTGCAGCAGAAAGAAATCATTACAGAAGATCACAACCAATTAAAATGAAAAGTTGTAGAGCCCAGTTCCGGTGGAAACATCTACACAACAACTACACCTAACACTCAAGGCATGCTTTAGAAGAGGGGCAGAGATCTCTCTATAAGGGCCAGAGGACCAGGGAGTTTGCTGTCAGAGGATACACCACAAAGTCTCGCCAATATGACTGTGTCAACATGCGCTGAATAAGGACAACAAGTGACATGCTAAAGTAGGTGAGGAAAGACCATGAGGCCTCAGTCCTACACAAAGAGCAGTGGGTAACTAAGGAATGCTGAGAGCCAGAGAAACAGTCTTTTCCAGGAATGAATACACCAACTGGTTATCTAATACCAAACGGGCAGCCTTGAAACAGACATGCAAGTAACATTACATAAACCGAGCAGTTTTTGAACATATCTGCATTTTTGTAACAATCAATGAAAAAAGAAGCAATGCATTTTGAAAGAGAGCAAGGAGAGGTAATGGGAAGCTTTGGAGAAAAGAAAGGGAAGGAGGAGAAAAGACGTAATTATATTACGTGATAGATCAGCTTCAACAAGGATACCACTTACCAGGGTAGGGACGTGGGGGTTAGAAAAGTTAGGTAGGAGGAACAGAGATAAGAAAGAATCACAGATACCTAGGATAGTACCAAGAGGGTGTTCAAGTGAATACTGAAATCTGCCCATGCTTAATTTTTCATACACTTTTATACTCCAATACCAAAAGGGGAAGAAGGCAAAAATGATACAAAGGACAACGAGAACAGTTCCTTGCTTCAACACTTTAAGACATCAAGCCATTAATTCTTGAGAAAAGCATTCTGTTGTTTAGGCACTCAACCCACTCTAGATCAAGTATCTTGAAGGCAGCCACACCTAGCTAGGTCAAACCTCTTAATTCAAAAGAAAGAGCAGAAATATGCTTGAATTCTCTGACCTTTAGTTGGCATGGAATGGATCTACCACTGTGGGCCATCTTAATGTCCAAAACACCACGTAACCACACCCTAAGTCAGGGTGTTGTACCCACATTGTTGTCAACAACTTTGTACAAGCTAAAACTCTCTGACCTCCACACAAGACGGAAATAGGCTCACATTTTTGAGCCTCAACAATATTATAATTTCAGAAATAAAATGAATATAATTTTTAAAAAGAAAGAAAAATGGCCTTGAAACAGCACAGGCATTTGACCGTATGATGAAAGACGCTTGTGGAGACTTCCTGGAAAGAAACTCCTAACCAGAAGGGCTATGTTTGCCTGGTCTTTGTTAGGCAAATTTTACACTGCTGTACTTTGTAGTTCAGGTCTTCTTTACTTTATATTAATGATGTAGTTCTGAAAATGTTTCAGTGAAGGAATATATATAGGATAAGCAATTGTTTATCTGCTATGTCTGGGTGACTATCAACAACCAACAAGAAGGGACTGGAGAGATACTCGGTGGCTAAGAGAATCTTCTGCTCCATCACGGAGACTATGGTTGGAATTCCAGAATTGATATTGGGCAGCTTGCAGTACCTGCAACTCCAGTTCCACTAGATCTGACGTTCTCCGACCTTCATGTGCACTAGCACACACATACAGGTGTGTCAGTACACACACACACACACGCGCGCGCACACACACACACTGACAAAAATGTTAAAAATTCACAAAAAAGTCAATTATGCAATCATGAATAGAACTGTGAAGGAAGATATATTTCTTTGCTCTTTGGGTTTCAAAACAAGAATTTTATGTGTTGGTGTTTTGTTCAGAATAATACAATACTGAGGATCTTAAGAAGCACTACCTACATAGGCAAATCTATCTCATAGCTGTGGGTAAATTGTCATAACTCTTTTGCTTAAATTGATGTATTTGTAATCAATAGATGATAGTACAAAACAACTTGCACATGGTCTTACTTTCTATTACTGAGAATTAAGAAAGATGATACATTATAAAAGACAGTATGTAATTTTAGTCCTTGTGCTCCAAAAATATACATTTATTCTCCAAGAAGAACTCAAGAAAAATAACAAGGACAGTGAAAATTAAGAGTTCTATTGATTGTACTTTGTCTTTAAAAACTGCACCCTAAGATTATCTTATTAGTTCTATTAAATTAGGAACAGCCAAAGTGAAAAGAAAGAGGTTGTTACTCTGTTTGTGTCAGATGTGAGCTCTGTGTTCATGGGTGATTGCATTAGAAGTTGGCCACAGAGGAAGGATAGGGAAAGGTAATGGTGATTATCTGACCCTAGAGTTGTTGTAACCAGAACTTTCTCCTCTCTATGCTGAGGCAAAGTGGTTTGCTATTGACTTTTCCTAAGTGTTCTTTCTTGAAACTTTCTGCAATTTCTAAATAAATTCACTATATCCAGCCATCTATCATGCCATCCAACAACTGTCTGGTCTTCGGGTAAGTATTCCTTTTAAAAATAGCCTTCAAAACACATTATTTAATGCATTATTTAAGAATAAATTAATGTTATGGACCCAGACTTAGATAGGCATTTAAATGAGTAAATTTATACTCTGTACACATTTTTGATGCAGTATAAAGTTTAAGTTTTTAAGGTTTTTTAAGATGGATCTTACAAATAGAGAATTTTGAGACTAAATACTGTGATATAGACCCTAAAAATGTTCTAGAGTAGGGAGATGGCTCAGTTGATAAATGCTTGCTGGCAAAACTGAAGACTAGAGATCAGATCCCCAGAAACCACATAAGTGAAGGTGGGCAGGAAGCCTGGTTGTAATTCCCACCTTACACAGTTGAAACAGGGGATTCTCCAGAGCAAGTGAGCTAGTGAGGCCCACAATATCAGTGGGTTCTGAACGTGATTTGAGGGACCCTGTGTAGAGGCTTGAATGAGAATGGTTCCCATAGGCTTTTAATATTCAAAAAAATGGTCCCCAATATATTTTAATATTTGAATGATTGGTCTCCAATTGTTGGAACTATTTGGGTAGGATAGGGAGGCGTGGCCTTGTTAGAGGATGTGTGTCACTCAGGGCAGGCTGTGAGTTTTCAAAAGCCTATACCATTCCCAATTAGGTCTGTCTGTCCCACGGCTGTGGGTCAAGATGTGAGTCTCCAGTTACAGCTTTATGTCATGCCTATCTGCCTGTCGCCAAGCTCTCCTTTATGATAGCCATGTACTCTAAGTCTGGAACTATGCATCCAAAATTAAACTCTTTTTCTACAAGTTGCATTGGTCATGGGGACTTAGCACAGTGATAAACATGTAAGTAAGTCACCCTGCCTGAATTAGGTGATCAAGGATGATTCCTGGCATCAACCTTGGGCACAACACACACACACACACACACACACACACTCATACAGACATACACAAACACAGATAATCTGAGTTTAAAGAAGAAATTTAAATCTTATAAGATAAAAGCTGGTGATGCTCATCGACGATATCTGAATTTCCACTGACCATTTTACTTTAAAGGAAAATTCTCCTAAAGTTTTCTGTTTCTTCTCCTACTAGTGTTTCTGAAGCTCTGCGGTGGCCAATGTCCATATGGAGAATCTACATCAGCAAGTTGCATTGTTTCCACCCTCAGTGCCCATCTGAGTGAATCTGATGTCCCTACTTCTTCCAGCACGGTCAGCTAAATCCATGTTAGGGCTATTCTCTTCTGCCTATTTTCATCCATGTTCACCCCCTGCCTCCTCCAACCACACACACACATACACACAAAGGTATGCACACATATACATACACAATACCTGCTCACTACAAAGCAAGCATAGAGTTTTTAAATTACAAATTAGCTCATGGTCTGTCCCCTGTTCAAACCCCATTCAACAGTGGTTTGCTTTCTTTTTCTTTATTGCATTGGTAGCAAAATTGAAAATTCTTCCTATGGCTTGTGAGGATTTGACCCCAATTGACCTTTAGTGGCCTTACTTCCAATCCTCAGCTCATGCCACCGTAGGGCCTCCAGCACACTGCATGCTGCCCAGCCCTCTGCTGAAGAGTCTTCCCCTAGGAATTCAAATGGACTCTTCCCTCACTTCATTTAATTATTTAGAGTAATTTTGCTCATTTCTTTGCCATCACAACCTGGAACTCTTGATGTGCCCTTCTGTCACAACTTGACATTACACACTGATTTGTACCTTCTTTCTCTTTCTCCTACGAGTACAGAATGTTTGTTCACTGATGCATCTCTGCGACTAGGAAGCACTCAATAACGATTAGATGGGCTGAGAAGCAACCAAAGGAAGGTTATGCTCTTTCTTCTATCCTTCTGACAGTGACGGACATCAAAGTAAGCCATAGAAACAGTGCTCAAAAGACTGTGTTACTTAATCGTGGATAGCTTTGCAATTCTGATGTAGTGATTTTTTTAATCCAACATTAAAGAAACTAGAAATCAAAATTCAAAGTGGTTGATATGTTATAGATCTATAATATGTACATTTAAAATCATATAAATCTTTAAAAATTATTAGCAATTATCCAAGTAGCAAGTGTTTATCCTAGTTTATTCCTTTTAAGTGACTCTTCATTTCTTTGAGCTTATTAAATTAGATAGGCATAAATTAGGAGTGCACAGAATCATACTTCTCAAGCAACAATGAATGTATTATATAGTAAATAGTGACCATAATGAACCATAGACATCTAAACATGCTTTCTTCAGTAAATTTTACCATAGCAAAAAAAAATTCTTACTAACTTAATTAAATTTTGTGGTAGTTCAGTAGATTCAATATTATGGCTCAAAGTGGCCCCCAGTGCTATGAAAGATTCCTAAACATGTTTTCTTCAGTAAATTTTACCATAGCAAAAAAAAATTCTTACTAACTTAATTTCCTTTTATTTATAAGGAACTTAACATTTAAAAGATCCTGGCTCAGTACCACACTGTATAGGATGTGAATTTTATTTGCAATGTAATGATGGGTACAGATGATATGAGTTAATTTATGTGGAAATTGATAACATACACGACACCTAGACAATATCTTAAAAGTAATAGGATATTAAAAACAATTATTGTTGCCTATCACAACACATACAGTTGATCCATGACTACTGAGTTCTAGACACTGTGTTAAACAAACATTGGAAAGACAAACAAACATTGGAAAGCTGTACATGGGTTCTTACAAGGGTTTGGGGGATGTTTTTTGAGTTGTTGAAATTCTTTCTCTATCACTCATTGTATGATCAACTTTTTCCTGCAGAGGAAACCCAAAAGTGGCAGGTCATAATTTGATTTTTGTTTGAGTACATTCAAAAGCATCAATGACTCAGCATGACAGTTTTAAAAGCTGTTTTCAAAAGTCAAACTTGAAGAGAAGGTCAAAGCTTGCAGACTTCAACAGAAATTCTAAAGCCAAATTCTTCCTAGTATTTGTTAAACTTGGAAAACACGGAATTGTGCATCTTATGCAAAATATAAGAAGAAACAAAGATGTTATTTCAAGATTGGGAATTTAATAATAGATCTACATAAAAATTTAGGAACCTTAAAGCCTTTAGAGTAAGTTTGAACTACAAAATTAATATCAACTATGTGGTTACATAACAGATGGAAAACTTCATCTTCAGAAAAGTTGGTTCTGGCTCTAGAATTCTTCTGGATTCTGTGTGTGTAGCCCTGTTCTCACAGCATGGGATTCTGTACCTGTAGATAGACCTGTTCTCACAGCACTTCTGTGTTCAAAAGTTCCCAAGTAGCAACTCAGTTACCATACTTACCAGGTGGTAGAGCTTCCAGTTGCCTGGCAGGAAGAAATATGAGAATTCTTGAAGGAACCTGTGGTGTTTTGAATAAGAATGTTCCCTATAGGCTCATACATTTGAATGCTGAATCATGGGGAATCAAACTATTTGAATGGATAAGAATGATTAAGAGATGCGACCTTGTTGGAGGAAGTGTGTCACTGGGGATGGGCCTTGAGGTTTCAAAAACCCCTGCCAAACCTATAGTGTCTCTACCTATGGAGCAAGATGTAGCTCTTAGTTACCACCTCAATGTGTGCTTGCAGGTTGCCATGCATCCTGCCATGTCAGTCATGGACTGAAACTGCAAGCAAGTCGCCAATTAAATGCATTCTCTTGTAATAGTTGCCTTGGTGGCAGTGTTTCTTCACTGCACTGGAATTATATCTATAGTCTAAGACAGAACCTGACTGCTACGGGGGAGACTTTCACCAGATGATCAGAATGGCCAAAGGGAAGCATGCAGAGGATCATGAGCTCTAAAGGTCCAAAGCACACACAAGGAAAGCAGACACTATGCATGTGAGGCAGGAGCAAAGAAGAGAAAGAGATCCAGACCCACAGAAACCTCAGCAGCTGGAACTACCAGATGGAACTGGATTTCAAGGGTAGAGCGGAATGAAGGAGAGACACCATTAAAGGAAATAAAAAAAAATGGAGAAATTTCCAAACACGATGTAAAGTATCTGCCCCCAGAGTCAGAAAGCCTCAACTCAGAACAGGAAAAGCACAAACAAGCCGCAGGCCCAGCAGAACCAGCAGGAGGGTGGGCACTTCTCAACAGCTGAAGAGAAATGGCATCAGAGCGTTGCCAAGTTGTGGGGCAAAGTCACCTGTCAACCTACTGCTGCAGTGCAGCCAGAACGTCTTTGTGAAAGTGAGCTGGATTTCCTCGGAATGACATAAAGGGCCAGAATCTGCAATGCACCTCCGCAAAGAATAGAGATCAAGTGGAAGGAAACAGTCTGGGTAAAAAGTCTACAATTCCAGAAGAATTGATGAACAAAGAAAGTGTAGAACAGATACAAATATTCGCCACACAAACACCAAGAATAGAAAACCTGATATCAAATAACATGGGGCCATAATCCTTCCATCAGCAACAGCATATAGATTGGGAAACAGGCTGATTGAAGTGTGCTAAAGGTGTCTGGGATGGAAGCATATATGAAATGTGGTGAGTAATGAGAAAAAGATTGTTCACAGAATGGAGTTTCAATAGGAAAGGATGCCTCCTGCAATTTTTAAAACTCTATCCATGACTTGAAACAGTGCTTTGAATAGGTGAATACTTATAAATACTTTATTAGGACAGATATACACATAAAGAATCACACACAGGTACATGTACATTAGATAGAAGCTATAAATGCCCAACTCATTAAGGAAAGATAATAGACATTTTTTCAATTAAAAAATGTTATGTATACAGATGTTTTGGTTGTATATGTGGCTATGTCCCACATGCTTACAATGACTATAGAGGCCAGAAGAGGGCACCATATCTCTTGGGACTGGCCTTACAGATGGTTGCAGGAAGCCATGTGTGGATGCTAGAAACTGAACGTGAGACCTGGGCAGGAGCAGCCAGTGCTGGACTGAACCTCTGAACCCTGTCTCCAGTGGCTTCTGCCTTGACAGTCTGGCTGAACTGGTGAGTGATAGGTTGTTGTGGAGTCATCTTTTTGTACACTTTGAAGACATGTCTTTGCTAAGGCACCTTCTGATTGGCTTCATGAAAAAGCTAACTGACCCTTGGCTAGGAAGGAGAGTGAGACAGAAAGAATTCTGGGAAGAAGAGTGGAGTTGCCAATGGATGTGAGGGAACAGATACGCAAGAAAAGAGGTAAAAGTCGTGAGTCATGTGGCAACATGTAGATGAATAGAAATGGGTTGTTATAAGGGCCAGTTAGAAAAAAGCCTCAGCTATGGGCCAAGCTTTTATGATGAATAAGAAGTCTCTGTGTTGTGATCTTGGAGTTGTCAGGAGAGATAGAAAATACAATAGATTCTGATTCTGTCTCAAGTGAAGTGTAGTATAATAGAAGGTATCTTTTTGCACCATGCGCGTGCGCGCGCGCACACACACACACACACACACACACACACACACACTTCATCCTTTAGTGTGTCTTAAAAGGGTGGATGCCTGTTACACTGGCATTTTTGGTTAGACCTGTGTCTGAGGTCTGATTGTTTGTATTCTCCCTCTGCATCCCTGTGCTGGCAATGGATCTTCAATGCAGTGGTGTGTACAGTGAGGGGGAGCCTTAGATCAGTGGCTAAAGATTCCTACCTCACCAATGTGGTTAGTGCCTCTTGCCCTGTAACCATACGGAGGTGCAAATAAGACTTTCACCCTGGGGTAGGTGAGGTCAGGGCCTTCCAAGATGCCAGTTCCAGGGCCTTGGCCTTCCCAGCCTCCAGAACTCAGTGATACATTTCTGTTGTTTCTCAGTTATCCACTTTTAGCGCTTTGTTTGAGCAACTTTAATAATCCAAGACTAGTTCTACATAAATTCTGCTGTGTTTATGTCTAAAAACAGTTCAAAATCAAATCTATACAAAGCAATGGTGGGTCCTCTAACCTCTAAGAAGCACAGATACGCTTTTCTGAGGCCATTTTTCCCTGTTTTTTGTTAATATAACTTGGGGCCAGCTCCACACTGAAGAAGCAGTCTGTTTAGATGCTGAGTCATCTCTTCACGTCTGACAATTCTTCACAGTTCACAGTATAGGCTTAGGTAGTGTAGACACTCCAGGAGAGGAAATTGTGGAAGTAAGTACTCTGCAGTGTATGAGCTCATGACTCTCACAGGGTTTGAATGAAGAAGAGGGGAAGAATCAGAATGGATGTCTGTAAGGGAGACTCAGGTCACAGTTAGGAGGCGGGAGGAGCAGAGAGCCTTTCTGACTATATGTGTTCCCACCATCAGATCCAAGCACATTTGAGCTGTCACAAAGGTTTGAGTCAAGGCACTTTAAGCCACCAGAGAAAAGTCCTGAAGATATATGAAGTCTCTCCCGATTTGTACATTTTAAGGTCCAGGGGTTACGTAAAGCACAAGACCCGACTTTATCGACTTTACTTGGGTAGCTGAACTACCTGTGGTCACGAGTTCATTCAAATTCTCAACACCATAGTCACACATGCAGGTCATTGGAGATTAATAGGGTGTTTTTTCTCCAGCATGCAAATGCTTAACAGGGATCTTCCAAGTTGCTTTTGTCAAATGATAAGAGGAGATAGACAGAGACATCAACAAGGAAACTCTCTTTGTAGGAAAGGGGAGAGCAGTCATTTCCAAGGGCAGAATTTCACTTGACTGTTGAGCTCTATTCTTTATCAAAGGGAGATGATGTCCTGTCTCCTCACTGTCTTATTTTTAACTTCTCTTTGCTGTGCTATTAAAACCCATTGCACCCTATCATGAAAATACTGAAAATCACACTGAAGGAATCTATGCTGAATGTTATAGAATTTTGATATAGGAGGCATACTGTGACAATGAATAGCTAGTAATATATCTGATAACATGAGAAGAATGACAGAAATCATAACACAGCAATCAGCACTGATGACAGTGATTATTAATGATCATTAAAAAGAATTTAATCAGATTCATCCTCATTAGTGATTGCTTGATTTTCCCCTGCTTTATACAGATACTATTTTTGAGCACAGCTGACAGAAGCTGCCTTGTCCTTGTCCCATGACGTTATGCCAAAATATGCTACATATTATAAATATTGGAATTTATTCTTCAAAAAGATTGTCTCTAAACCACTGAAAATCATAAAATAACCCATCATTTAATTTTGCTAGGAATAAAGAGAGCAGATTATATTGTTGGTAAGCAAGTTAGTCTTTGGAAAGCAACTGATACTATGTGCTGAAAATGGGCCAATTTAATCAGTAAAGAGAACTATCTAAGCCAGAGATCCAACTATAGGAATGAGAATATTATTTGGATTATAACCAGAGGATCTATATTTAAACTTCCCTCTCATTATTATGCTGGCCCTAAATCTGGAGAGATTCTTGAAGGTCAAAGCACCCAGTCATCTCATTCATACTTCCAATGGCACAGCTCCAGATTCGACGCATTTGCCAATGCATCTTGGTTGATGTGTCAGAGGCCTACAAAAATGGTCCTGAAATAAAAATAGTAGAGATGATGGAAGGAGAATGAGGAAGGGGTTGCTTACCTAATTCCATTCCAGTTGATCCTAACAGCTATAATATCTGTGTAATATTCTTAAGGGAAAAGCAAGTTTTCATTTTTCTACTGAAGGTGCTTTTAAATGTACCATCTGACTCTTATGTAAAAGGGTTATCTTTGAGCTAGCAATATTATGCATTATGTAGAGCACTTGCTAGTTTAAGTGGCTTTCCATTTTCTCAGCCCTTCCTAAAAAAGAGCTACTATACCACAGACTGGGAAAAAATGAGGGTGACTTCCAGGGTTGAGTAAATCATGCCCTGGCAGATGGTCTACATCCTGTCTATCTAGAGACTCCACAGTTTGAAACATTCATAGCAAAAAGACTTGTTGACAACACTGAATATGTATTTTGACAGGAGGAAACACTTTAGATTATCTAGGTAGGCCTGCTGTGACCTCAAGCATCCTTAACAGAGGGAAGCAAGTGGGACAGAGTGAAGGGAAGACGTGGTAAGAAGCAGAGACAGGAGGGATGATGGTGCTGGGAGGGGGCATGGGTCAAGGAAACCAAGTAGTTTTAAAAGCTAGAATGGAAACATTTAGGTACATCCATGCATCTATGACAAAGCAACACAAACTGAGTAGCTTCTATATACCTTATGTTCATTTTGTGTTTTTCGCCTGTTCATTTTTGAGACAAGATCTCATGTAGCCAAGGCTGGACTTGAATTCCTGATCCTCCTGCTTCTGCCACCCAAGTGCTGAGATTTCTAGCTGGGTCTAACCTGAAAACCTTCCTACTGCCTAGTGTTCACAGTCCCAGAATGCAAGCTGCAAGGGGAGGGAAGCTATCAATAGTCTCACCCAACTGTGACACCTGTGAATCACAACCATGACCAGCACGGCAAGATAATCATAAAGGTGTAACAGTGACACTCACGTATTGGTGGTAACCAAGGGCTAATTTCTGCTTAAGGCTTACTCAATAGGAGGTAAATCATGTCTGATATCAGAAACCCTGCCACCTACCAGAAGCGAGTGAGCCATTGGTTCTGAGAAAAGATCCTACTACCACCACATTACTAGACCAGAACAATTCTGAACTGCATTCTAAAATGTATCCTTGTATCTACAGCTAAGGTCACCTCTCACCCATCATCACAAAAACTGCTCTTTGAGCCTCGCAGCACACTTCCTGATCTTACAATCTTTCCACCTCATCTTCCACAACATTTCTTGTGTCTGAGATGCACAAATTGTTTTGTAGACATAGTCAATGAGACTTAGTTCCATGGCTCTACATCTGGATTGGCTGCAGCTTTCTGTAATGATCTCTGTTACAAAGAGAAGTTTCCTTGATGAGCGATGAGTACTATACTTATGTACAAGGTAACATTATACAGACTGAGCAGGTTATATTTAAGACTATGTATATATGTACATATATATATATATATATGTAAAAACACTGAATGAAAATAGAGGTCACGAAATTGACAGAGAGCAAGGGCAGGTATATGAGAGGATTTGGAGGGTGAAAAGGAACTGGGGGATGATATGGTTAAACTATAATCTCAAAAATCAAAAGCTAACATATATAAACATGGAGATTTATTTATTGTAGGCAGTGTGCTAAGTGTTATATTCACATGATCTCAAATAATCCTAATTAAAGCAATGTTTTTTCTTTTTTGTTCCTTTTTTTAAAGATTGATTTTTTGAGCTCTACATTTTTCTCTGCTTCACTCCCTGCCTCTCTCCTCCCCTTCAACCCTCTCCCATGGTCCCCATGGTCCCCATACTCCCAATTTACTCAGGAGATCTTGTCTTTTTCTACTTTCCATACAGATTAGACCCACTGATGTCTCTTTTAGGGTCCTTATTGTTGTCTAAGTTCTCTGGTATTGCTATTTGTAGGCTTGTTTTCTTTGCTTTATGTTTAAAAACCACTTATGAGTAAGTACATATGATAATTGTCTTTCTGGGTCTGAGTTACCTCACTCAATATGATGTTTTCTAGATCCATCCATTTGCCTGCAAATTTCAAGATTTTGTTATTTTTTTGGCTGTGTAGTACTCCATTGTGTAAATGTATCACATTTTCTTATCCGTTCTTTAGTTGAGGGGCATTTAGGTTGTTTCCAGGTTCTGTCTATGACAAACAATGGTGCTATGAGCACATGTCCTTGTGGCACAATTGAGCATCCTTTGGTTTATACCCCAAAGTGGTATTGCTGATTCTTGAGGAAGCCTTTTTTCTAATTTTCTGAGAAATCATTATACTGATATCCAAAGGGGCTGTACCAGCTTGCACTCCCAACAGTAATGCATGAGTGTTCCCTTTACCCTACAACCTCTCCAGCATAAACTGTCATTAGTGTTTTTGATCTTGGCTATTCTTATAGGTGTTAAGATGGATTCTCAGAATTGTTTTGATTTGCATTTCTCTGATGGCTAAGGATGTTGAGCAATTTCTTAAGTGTCTTTCGGCCATTTTAGATTCATCTGTTGAGAGTTCTCTAGGCCTGTGCTCCATTTTCTTATTGGGTTATTTGTTCTTTTGATGACCAATTTCTTGAGTTCTTTGTATACTTTGGAGATCAGACTTTGTTTGGTGTGGGGTTGGTGAAGATATTTCCCCTTCTGTAGGCTGTCATTTAGTCTTGTTGACTATGTCCTTTCCTTTACTGAAGCTTTTCAGTTTCAAGAGTTCCAATTTATTAACTGTTTCTCTCAATGTCTGTGTTACTGGCGTTATATTTAGGAAGTGGTCTCCTGTGCTATTGCATTAAAGTATACTTCCCACTTTCTCTTCTATGAGGTTCAGTGTGGCTGGCTTTATGTTGAGGTCTTTGATCCATTTAGACTTGAGTTTTGTGTATGGTGATAAATATGGGTCCATTTCCATTCTTCTACATGTTGATATCCAATTATGCCAGTACCATTAGTTAAATACGCTTTCTTTTTTCATTTGACATTTTTTTGCTTCTTTGTCAAAAATCAGGTGTTCGAAGGTGTGTGGGTTAATATCTATGGACAGAGTTCACACTTACGGCAAGGGGTAGGAAGCCATGTTTTAAAATGGTGCTACTTTTTATTTTTGCTGATGCTGCTGAGTCGGGAAAACCTCTCTTAAAGGATCTGCAGCACACCACAAGCAAACAACAAGAAGCTGTGTCAAACTCTGTATTTTCTTTTGTCTATATCTTTTGACTGATCTTTCCAGTGGTGTGAGTGGAGTGTTGAAGTCTCCCACTATTAGTGTGTGGGGTTTAATGTGTGATTTAAGATTTAGAAGCATTTCTTTTACATATGAGGGTGCCCTTGTATTTGGGGCATGGACATTCAGTATTGAGATTTCCTCTTGATGGATTTTTTTCCTATGACTAATATGAAATGTCCTTCTTTGTCTCTTTTGATTGCTTTTAGTTTGAAGTCTATTTTGTTGAATATTAGGATAGCTACACCCGCTTGTTTCCTAGGTCCCTTTGATTGGAATTTTTTTCTCAACCCTTTACTCTGAGATGATCTCTGTCTTTGAGGTTGAGGTGTGTTTCTTGTATGCAGCAGAAGGATGGATTCTGTTTTCATATCCCATCTGTTAGCCTGTGCCTTTTAAAAAGGTGAGTTGAGTCCATTTATATTAAATGATATTAATGACCAGTGACTGCTATTTCCTGTTAATTTAGTTTTCATTGTTGGTGATGTTAATTTGTGTGTTTTCCCCCTGTTTGGGATTTGCTGCTGTGAGATAATCTATTATCTGTGTTTTTGTTGATGCAGCCTACTTCCTTGGGTTCAAGTTTTCCTTTTAGTATTTTGGGTAGGGCTGGGTTTGTGGCTAGGTATTGGTTAAATCTGATTTTGTCATGGAATAGCTTGTTTTGTCCTTCTATGGTGATTGAACATTTTCCTGTGTAGAGAAGTCTGGGCTGGCATCTGTGGTCTCTTAATGTCTGCATAATGCTTGATTAGGACCTTCTGGCTTTCATTGTCTCCATTGAGAAGTCAGGTGTAATTCTGATAGGTCTGCCTTTATGTGTTTCTTGGCCTTTTCCCTTTGTAGCTCTTAATATTCCAGAAGCAACATTTTCAGCAGCCTGTTTTACATGGGATATATAAATGAGTCTCAGGATAGGAAGCGCTTTTACAGTCCTAGGGGACAGATTCCACTCACTGAATTCAGGGCCAGTGTTGTGACCACTGTGTCATGCTGCTTTATTCATTTAATCTTAATGTTTGTGCATGTATATGTGTTATGTGAATGAGTGTTCATATTCATGTTGTGGCCAGAGGTTAACATCAGGCCTGTCATTTCAGGTCAGCAAGCAAATGTATTACTGTACAGAAATTCATTAAATAGACAGAAAGCCCTATTTCTGACACTAGATCCAATGGTTCTAGCATTGCACTGGACAAGGTATATCAGCAATGATTCTCCACACTTCTGAGACATGGGCCATGCTGCATCCATTTCATTAAAGTGTTTAATTCGGGTACAGGTTATGCACTAAACAGGCAAGATATTAATTTCACAGTAAGTAATGCATTTCCGATATACAACCCAAGGAGCAAGATTTCTTGCTAATTGTTGCTAACAGGGAAGATGTTAACCACTTACTTTAGTGAGGCAAGCTGTCTATGCAGTCACAGGAGTCAGGGCTTCAGCAGCAGAAATGAACCTCTTTCATCTTCCTCAGAGGGAAAGCGAGCTTTTCTACCACAATAATTAACTACTTCCTTAGGTAGACTAGATTTCTAATTGGCTTTGCACACGGCTGGTGTCTCTCACTTTTAGACTTAGGTAAGTGAAGCTGGAAACACTGCTTTATGTCAGAGCACATGCCTAGCATGCCTGAAAAACTTTCGTTTATGATTTCCATATGATAAGCTCTTAAAACTTATTTCCCCCAGAGGTCCTTTTTATCCCATTAGGTTAACATGTAAATTCATGGTGACAGGCCTAGTCATCCTGAGTGCTAACCATGGTGATTACCCAAGTGAACTTTTCCTATGTGGTTTCCAAGCACATCCTAAGTCAACAAACATCAGTGTACTATTTGAGACTTTATGATGTTAACCAGAACTGGGCTGGATGGTGATGTTACTTTGAAATGAACCAAGTTCAAGACAGTGTGGATGAGTTGTTTTTGTTATAACACAGAGATACACTCCTCTCCCTTATGATCCACTGTTGGGGATCCACTTTGTTCAGTTGCTATAAGAACTTTTGTGTCTGTCTGGCTTTCCAATCAATTGCACCTTGTATACTCTCAGACGCTTGGTCTAAGCTATTTTGAAATAGTTACAAATTGCAACTAAGAAAAAAAAGGGCATCGAATATCTTTTGTTTTTAAGGTCAGAAATCCAGGCAAGGTAAGGGTAAGAAATCTTGGGGTATCACATGGTTGAAATCTGGGTACTTTATGCCTGGATATTCATCGGAATTCTTTGAAGAGGTGTTTACTTCTGATCTTGTTCAGACAGGAGAATTCAATCCCTTTTATTTCCAGGACTTGAAGCTCCAGTTACTTATAGTTCCTTACAGGCTTCTAGCCAAGGCCACTTTCAGCGACTAGAGGGTGTAATGCTTTCTTGACACAAAGCATTCTCCCTCTTCAAAGCTGTGGCCTCACTGAACTCTTTACACACTCATCTCTGTCCCCAACTTCTGTCAGCTGGAGGTGACTCTGCTGATAAACAGCTGGTTGATTAGTCAGGCTTCTCTAGATTGCCCCGCCTCCTCCACCTGTAATGTCACATAATCAATCACAGGAGGGCTATGTCACTACCTCCATAGGCTCTTCAAACATTGCAGGAGAGGGATTCAAGTTTCAATCTAAGTTTGTCACTCACTAATGGTATGACTTAGCCAAATGATTTAATGCTATAGACGTTTAATTTATTCCTAAGAATATCTCTGATAAAATTGAGCAATTACCACACAGTTAACTCTGCTGGGATCTTCCTGGGGGAAGGACTGTGCTCCCGCTGGGACAGCTGACACTGGGCACATTTAAAACCTCAGCAAATATTTAGGAGTCACTTCTAGGAACTCATTCATAGAGAAGAAAACACTAAGTATTGTTGTTATAATTGGAAAACAACAACAACAACAAATCAGGAATAAGTCATGCTATATAACAGGTCTCACATGGGAGGTTTATTGGAAGAAGGGAGAGAGAAGGGGCAGAAGAGGGGGCAGAGACCAGTCCCTGGGGAACAAGAGTGGGGAGAGAGAGGGAGAGGCAGGGGTGGATAGAGTGAAGACAATGTCAGTGGGCAAGGCCAGCCTTTTACAAAGGAATGCAGTGAATGTACACAAGGAGTGCTCTTAGGGGTTGCAGCTGTGGATGCTAAGGTCAGGCCAGTACAGATGCCTGAATACTAACCATTGGCATAAGAGAATTGCCATCAACAGATCATGGATGGAGGGAGAAAGACTTTTAAAAGGTAAATAAAGTGTAGAACTGGCTCTTACCCCCCCACACACTCATAGCTGTAAGAGGTGAATTAGTAAGAAATGAATGGGATCAAGATACATGATGTAAAAGATACATTAAGAAAAGAGAAAACAACAGCAATAACCTAAGAACCCAAAGGATCAGGAGCTCCAGATTCACCTCCAACCCACATCTCTACAATTTAAAATTCGAATGTTTTGTGACCTGAAACTTGCAAGTATCTATTAGCACTAAACCTGACTATTTGAATAAATTTAAAAAGTAAATAAAGTATTTAATGAATGCTACAGACTAAATGGTTGTGACTGAAAATTTAGATGTTGAAACTTTGTCATCTTGTATAATGGAGTCTGATGTAGGAGGGTCATCTGTCTTATGTGTTACTTTCATTGGTTAATAAAGAAACTGCCTTG
>LOEQ01002616.1:71115-98469 GCA_001685075.1 Bramus lutescens | reverse complement strand
AGAGTTAGCTAAGAAGAGGCTAGATATAATGGGCCAGGCAGTGCCTAAATGAATGCAATTTGTGTGTTGTTATTTCAGGGTATAAGCTAGCTGTGCGGGAGCTGGGCCGGACAAAAAGCAGGCCTGCTCTCCCCTATCACTACAGAATCTGTCTCTTCCAAAGTCTGTGTGTTGGAAATTTAAATTCCGACTAAACAGTGTTAGGAAGTCATCCTAATGAGATGCTCCTGATGGGGGTCTTTATCAAACAGACTTGCAACAGTGGCTTCTCTGTTTTTCACTCTTCTCCATCATGAAGAACAGCATCCTCTGTCTTCCACAACGCAGTACTCAATGGTCTTGGGAATGGACACTGCCCTTGTCAGGCACCAGCTTGATCTCTAGCGCGATGAGAAAAGAACTTCTGCTGTGCCTATATCAAGAAGTCTAGAGAATCACATTATAGCAACAAGCAGCTAAAGATGAAATTATTGAGCTGTAAGACACAGCAGAGTGGGAAATGTCTACCCATGTCTCGGTGACTCCAGCTCACAGTTATGGATCAGATATTCCCTCCTCTCTCAGGTCTCTCTGCATCCAGTCAGCCACTGGGCACTAACTAGTGATTTTGCTTACATTTCCTGACTTCATGACTGACAGCTCTGAACTAGACAACAGGAACTTTTTTTTAATTGAAAATAGGTTATCACATCTTTGCTCTCTCTCTCCTCTTCTCATCTCCTCCCCAGATTCATTCCCCTCTGTTTCCTTTCAGAAAAGAACAAGCCTCTGAGAGAGAACAACAAAATATGACAAAAGTTATAATAAGACAAGCCAACAGCCTTCATGTGGACGCTGGACAGGCGAACTAATAAGATGAACCGAGTTCCAATAGCAGGCAAAAGTCAGAACTTATTTTCTAAATCACTTGATTTGATGGAATGGACTGATTTGACTGTCTGAGTACATTGCTTTTTAGTTCAATGACCGTGTCTCGGACAAAACAAAGGAATTTTTGGTTTCTAAGACAGGGGTATTAAAAGGTACAAACAGTACAGATGAAGTCAACAAAGAATATCCTTGTCTTATTTTCTTACAACTCATGGCTTAACTGTAAAATTCAGAGTGATCTTGGTGTTTTTAAGTCTTAACCACATACTAAAAGGAAACATTTATTAAATGACCTAATATCTACTTCAAAAGTTTTTTTTTAAAAAAAAAAGAGTTGGAGAGACTTTTCAGCTCGTGCAGTACAATTAGAGACTGAGGATCAGAACTCGTTTCTTGGTACAACTGTCTGTAACTCCTGCTCTAGGCAAGCAATGCTCTCTCTAGCCTCTGCTGGCATCTGCACAAATGTATTTATATACAGGTACAGATAAGACTCGACACGTGCACATGTATACACATAAATAAAAGGAAAATAAATCTCTTTAAGTTCTTCAAGGAAACATTTTTGGAGAGTCTTACATATACATATAACAATACTTATATTATTAAACACTGAATTAAATGAAACCATCATTCATAACTGGCAATACTTTTAGGTCATCACAAATGGCAACCTCATTTCTCAGTTTTGTGCAAATTTCAAAGTTCTCAATTTGTTTCCTTCTCAGTCTGTCTTCTAAATTAAAAAAAAACCCTCTCCAGTATGTGATTGACTTGCTAAGTACTGAAGAAGAAAAAATATCCATTTTTTATCTATCTCTATCTATCTATCTATCTATCTATCTATCTATCTATCATCTGTCTATCTATCATCAGTCTATCTAGTTGAACCGTTTGGAAGTGGAAGTTGAACTGGAAGAAACCTGACTTGAAGATGAGATACCATGGGAGAGATTTTAATCTCAATTCCCTAATGAGGTAGATAATTATCATCAGATAAACCATTTAAGCTGTTTAAATCCCTTTCTGGGCTAGTGTATGGTACTTAGGGTCTTATTTAGTTCCAAATCCTGTAACTCTATGATTATTTCCTCATAAATACTATTAGAAGACAGAAGTGGGTTTAGTCATAGTGCTGTTTTGTTGGTCATTGTGTTGTTGTTGACTAGAGCCAAGCCAGAAAAATGGAACAAGTGGGCATAGTAATGTTGCTTTGCAAGGCCTTCACCCATATCCCTAGCATAAACTATTCTATGGAAAACCCATGACTATGCAGAAGTGCTGGAGATGGGCCCATAAGTTTAGATTCTGACCAGCCTTGGTCTAAGTTAACATTTGAGTTCACTATGTGTCTACAAAATGCTTATCGCCACAACCCTTCACTTACGTCAAACTAAAAGACAAGAATTTTCAGGCAGAATAATGGAAGTAATAAAGAACTTCAAGTAAATCTCTATGTCTGGTTTTTGAATTGATTTGTGGTTTATTTTTCAGACATAATAGAAGTAATTAGACTTAAATGACATTATAAAATTAATTTGAAAAGTATATGATGTTTGAAAATACCTTTGTTTTTTAATTAAAGAAGCCACGTGAAACCTTTGTCCCATAAAATAGAAATAAACCTGGATAAAAAGAAGCAACTGTTCCTATGTAATGATGACCTCACTTAGAAACTGTGCTAATGGATTTACAGATTATGGTCTTACAAATAGCCACTGCTTTATCTTCATGTTAGCTAAGGAGGAAAAGGGATACTGTTCAGGTGAGTTACTCATTGTGCAGTCTATCTGGTGCATAATTTTTTTTTTGAGACTAGCAGGATGAGCACCAATTCCAGCAGGCCAATATTAGCTGACAGCCAGGCCTACGTCTCCCTTACAAAAGAGTGAAGTGGTATTTTATTATTTATTACATTGTAAAGGTAAAAAGGTGAATTACGGGCAATGTAATGATTCTTGAAAGCTGAGAATGGAGGTTTGAAAAGCTCCTATTGATTCTGTATTATGTGCGCTCTATAGCACTGTGATAGCTCCCTCAAGAATGGCTCTTTAGTCTTCCCAGTATTCAGGCATCAAAGCGGAGAGAGCGTTTACCTACACTATGGATTCAGTTGGACACCTTTGTCGGTATTTAAAACTACAGAATGGGAGAACACAATTAGATTTTGTGATTTACTTAATATCTGGCCTTGTCCATCACTTGCATTTGACATACAGAGGCACAGGCAAAAACAAAACAAGACAAAAAAAAACAAAAACAGAAAAATGGGAAGAATTTGTTGGGTGTTGGGCCCTTGCCATCTCTGTCTTTACAGCCTTCCTGCTGTCTTGGTGCAGAGATGGTGACCTCTGAGTTTCTTTAAGGCAAGGGACACCTTCTTTTATGTCTGTTAGTTCAATAGTATCTTAATAGTTGCACATAAATGAACAAATTATTGATTCTTTGCAAATGTTGGGTTTCAATACATATTTTCATATCAGAAGAGAGCTGATGGAAGGAACAATGGTTAATCTGGAGGGTAACTCATAAGTGAGAGCCAGGGACATATATAGTTGACGGGCAGATGGGAAGGACACTCCTACTCTGAACCACAGCATGAAAATTTCAGTGCTCTCTGAAACACTGGTGCTTTAATGCTGTGTGGTACCTGGAGAGTCCTTTGTCGCCGAACTGCTCAGCTTATTCTGATTTTCCTACAAGCTGCATCTATTTCGTCCCTCCTCCTCATTCCTGATGTTTGTCTCTGACTTGCTCATATCCTCCTTGCTCTCCAGTGCTGCCTTCACCACCATCCATTGCCTGGCTCCTGGTCAGTCTCCTGAAGTTGCTTGAGTCCTTTAGTGCTTATTCCTCTGCGCCAGCAGCTCTCTTCTGCCCCCTTCTGTCACAGGTCTGCACTGGCACATTTGGGCCCAGACAATTTACATCATTCAGGCAATATGAATTTATTGAATATCTACAAAGCACCAAGCACTGCTCTAGGTGTTGCTTGTTTATCAGCAAATAAACCCCTAACCAGTAATATATTCATCCCATTTTGAAGGGAGAAACTTGTATCTTTTTACACTGAGTATTTAAAACAACACTTGCATTGAGACATGGATCTATTAGCCGCATCTACACCAAGTTAGACTCAGACCAGCTCTCCTTGGAACTCATTCAGCTGGATTGGTATGAGCGTAAAGGCGGCAGCCGCTGTTCCTTCTGTATAACATGTTCCATGGTGTGTAAAAACATACAGCTGGCCTACGGCGGATCCAGGCAACTCCTGAATTGAGATTCCCTCCTCTGCCACACCCTGGGATTCAATCAACTACTGATTACAAGTACCAAAATAAATATATCTATACTGAACAATCAAGGCTTTTTCTTGTCTCGGTCTCCAAACAATGCAATATAACAACTATTCACATCGTATAAAGAATTAGGCATAATCAAAAGGTAACTGAAGTACACAAGAGGGTGCATACAGAACCTATGAACACACTACGTTTTAAATCAACTTCAGCATTCACAGACTTTGGTACCTGCTAGGGAGGAATGTCTCGAGCAGCTCCAGAGCAGAAACCAAGGAATAGCTGTTCAAATTGTTATTTCCATTTGGAGACTTTTAAAAATATTATGTTCTCTAGAACAGCATATTGGAGAGGATTTACAGTTCATCAGATCTCCTGGAAAAGTGTTCCTCAGGAAATACTCCAAGGGAGACCACAGGAAAGGGCAAGAAGTCAGCAGGACACATGACTGACATACATCCTTGACTTCACCATGAAGCACCTCTGGACTGTAGCTTAGACCCTGGAGATTTCCCCATCCCGGCGCATATGGCCAGGCGGCAGTCAGTTAGGGATTAGTGCCAAAGTTGGTGACTAATGTAGCAGCCAGCTAAAGGTGACCTGGCTGTGATCCCAGTGTGAGGACCATGAGGTCATCAGTAAGTGAAAATAACATTGACCTGAAACACATCGCCGTAATTTTATAAGATCAAACTTTGAAGAAAAAAAAAGTATGTGACTTTCAGATACCATGGAAGAATTAGTACAGAGAAGGCAAAATGGTGCAGTGAGTATCATTAGCCATCATATGTGTATCATTAGCCATCATATGTGTATCATTAGCCATCATATGTGTGAGTATCATTAGCCATCATATGTGTGAGTATCATTAGCCATCATATGTGTGAGTATCATTAGCCATCATATGTGTGAGCATCATTAGCCATCATATGTACATGAAAGAAAGGTGTAAAGTTCAGCAAAGGATGTGGAACAATGCCTTTCAAGAGTCACATATTCAGTGCACTGTGGAATAGAATCAGGGAATCAAGCTCATTCCCAGTGAAGGGGAGTCAGCGGAAGCTGTCTGGATAAAATGATATCTCCACTGATCTGAGTCATTCCTATGGCTACACAAATCATCACATACTTACCAGCAACAGAACCTTCTCACAGCTTTGTGGGCCCAAAGTCTGAAGTTAAAGTGTTCAGGCCAGGTTCTCTCTAAGGGTCTAGCGGAGACCTTCTCAGCTGTTGGTGGTTCCCAGTTTACTAGATTTGGGTTACATCAATACAATACATGCCCTCATCTTCCCAGGGCATCCTCTACTATGGGGATATCTTTCTGACTCTCATAAAGTCTTTGATGTAGGACCACCCTGACCATACAGAGTGATCTCGTGTCAAAACTGTTTTCTCATTTACATCTTCAAATAAAGTCATAATTCAGTTTCTTGGTGTTAGGAAGTGGTCATGTGTGCTTGGGAGTCACCCATTGTCCTAGTTTGCTTAGCAACTTCAGAGAGGAAAGGGTTAATTTCCCTTCAGATCATAGTCCACCATGGAGGGAAGTCAAGGCAGGAACCTAGAGGTGGGAACTGAAGCAGAAACCATGGCGGAATGCAGCTTACTGGCTTGCTCTTCCTAGGCAGCTCAACTAACTTCTTAAAATAGCCAAGGACATCCTCCCAGGGAATGCCCACAGCAAAATGAGATCTGCATCAGTTAGCAATAAGAAAATGCTTCACAGATGTGGACATGGGCCAGTCTGACATAGGCAACTCTTAAATTGAAATTCCCTTCCCAATCATGTCCAAGTTTGTGTCAAGTGAATGGAGATGTAAGTAGCCCACCATTGCAGCCAACTCTTCATTAGTAGCCAAACTGCTTCCTATTCCAAATGAAAAGGACACTGCCTTTTAGTTTTCTATAATTTTAATTATTTTGCCAAGAGTGACTTCCTAGACATTAATCCAGATATATTTTATTTGTTTATTTATTGATTGATTTATTTTATATATTGGAAAGTAAAAACCTTCAAATTTCCCTAATCCAATGTCTCCTGTATATTCTCTGTCATGAAATAGCCTATTCCATGTTATTTACTATCAAAATGTTCTCAGGAGGCTGACACGTCGCTTCATGGTCACTCATGGTCGCTTCAGTCAGGCATTTTGTCACAGCTATGAGAAAAGGATATTCCCCTTGGGTCTGAGACATCCTCTCCTCATCCTCTCCTCACGTCTCCGCTGCAAGTCAATTTCTTTTCACAGTGATACTTGGTCATGGAGGTTTTCATCCTAAGACTAAACCCTCATAGTTCAGTGTCTGGTGAGACCAACTTTGGGACAATAACGGGTAGACACAGTGGGCAAGGGAGAGCTGCTGCAGGAATAGAGAATGAGAGGGCTTGGTAAAGGAAGGGTTCTATTATGTTAGCAAGAAGCAAAAAAGCCTTCTTCAGAGCCCAGATGAATAGGACGAGACACTGACTTCAGTGTTAAATAAACACATGGATTCTGGAGAAGCAGCTGCTCAGCCAAGTGAAAAACCTCATTAACTTGATGGCTGTTGGGTTTCTGCTCTGCCTTCCTTTCATTATTTATTTAAATTACAGGGCATTGCTTTCGTCAAAGGAGCCCTAGCTTCCTTCTTTGAACCTTAACTCAAATATTCGACACCAAACAGTCCCTGAACATGATGCTAGGTACTACCTATATTTAGTGCCATGAGGTTTTTTTTAAACATAACTACATTTTTTCCTGCTTCCTTTGTCCAGGGTTTGTGATTCTGTAGCTTTTGCCTGTTTTAGAAGGATGATATTTTAAAACCCCCTCACTTGCCTTCATTTCCCCCTTCCTGTAGTCTCTCCAGGTTGTCCCACAGAAATGATCAGTTTGTCTGTAACTTGTAGTCTTCTCTGTCTCTTCTTGAGTTGATAGGAAGAGAAATGGGTTTCATGAGAAAGGCTACCCTCTCAACGACTCCTTTAGAGACAGTGACATAACTGTAATTCTGTGAGCTCATAAACATGACAGTGATTTACAACTTTGTCTGCGGTCGCTGTGACCTTTCCCAGGACTCCACTTCTCACACTGCATTTTAGCAGATCGGTGATTTACTCCAGCAGCACCACCAGTCAGATTGAGTCCTTGATATTCTAATCTTAACTTTTCATAGTCTTTTCAAAAATTGCATTTTATCCTTTACAGACATCTGTATTTCAATTCAAGCACTAGACCTGTAGTGATTTAACATGCATTCATTTTTAATATGCATATTAAGACAAAGTTTCAAGGGAAGTAAACAGCATTTAGTGGAGCTGCAGTTTTGAGTGCCTCAGGAAATGTCACAACGTGTATCTGCGCAGCTAGCTTCCTTTAGCTCAGTGCTCACAGAGAAGATGGAATGACCTCACCCAGTCCTCTGGTAAGAGTCTATTCAGTGAAGGGTCAAGCATCCAGTGTCTCCTTCCGGGTAGTTCCTGGAGGAAGCACCCTATGTCTTAGATTAGACATTTATGATGAAATGAGTAGCAAGGGAAATATGGACCCCTGACAAGTTTCTGTGGATCCTTCAAGGGGAGGAATGATATCAATATGAAGAATTGAAGGAGAAAACATGGTTCTTCAAAGGGGTGTAGGTTTGGCATTTTTCAAATTAACTGATAGTCTCAAGCAGCAATTGAAGCAAGTAGTTGATGCTGTCACACATCTTTTTTAGGCCTTAACAATGTCCAGTTTTGATTATCTCACTAGGCCATTCACACTCGTTATTCTTGAAAACTTATGCTGTGAATCTGACTCTGTAAGGTCCATTGAGAGAAAGGATGGGAAAGCAGCGTAGACACGGGACCCTGGGCTCAACAGTGGGTGATGATGGGGAAAGCCTGATAACCGCTTAAATAACTCTTGCTTCTCTGTTGCTGACGTTCCGAATTTATGCTTGGGAAAGTCTTAGCAGCCTAGGACTTTTGAAAAAAAAAAAAGCAATCCAACCACCGAGTTCCCTTGCTTGAAATTCACAAGTTGTAAAGACATTTTTAAGAACCTACATGCTTCCTAAATATCCACAGTCCCGCAGTTATGATTTGTCTGGAAATCATCATGTGATACAACCACAAAACCTTTCACCCATCCTACAGCCCTGACTGCATTTAATTTCCTATTAAAAAACATAAATTGTTGACAAGGAAGGGTTTGGAAATGATTAAAGTTAACCTGTACTCATAAATAGCAGCACTTTCTCTCCTGGGCAAGTTGGCTGAAAAGAAGCTGCCTGGGTGGGAGACAGTGCACAGTAAGAGTCAGAATAAGAAAGACTATAGCATCTTTTCCACAGAGGGGAGAGGGAGGGAGAGAGGGGAAGGGAGCGAGGAAGAGGGAAACAGAGGGAAGGAGAAAGAGGAAGGGAAATGGAGAGGCAGTTTTAGAAATTCACAGAAGTAGTACAGGCTACCTGACAAAGGCAGAGAAGAGACAGGTGACTCAAGGAGACTAATGCAAACCAAACAACCCCCAGCTGAGGGGGATAAGGGGCACCCCAGGAAGCCTTGGTGAAGAAGGACTGGCAGTCTCACTCTCAGGACAAGCTCACAATACAAAGGAGTCCCCAACCAGCTGTAGGTTTTGATTAAGACAATGATTCTTTGATTGGATGAATTATCAATAGATAAGAATCCTACTTTTTCCCTCAATATGTGATGTGGAATGTCTTGCATATGTGTTTCTTTATTGGTTGATGAATAAGGCTGCTTTGGCTATGACAGGGTAGAATAAAGCCTGACGGGAAATTAGAACAGAGATATTAGAAGAGAGAAGGAGGAGTTAGGGAGACGCCATGTAGCTGTTGAAGGAAAAGGATATCAGAACAGAACCTTACCTGTAGGCCACAGCCTTGTGTCCATACAGATTAATAGAAATGGTTAATTTAAGAGGTAAAAGTCAGACAGAAATGTGCTTAAAGCTATTGGCCAAACGGTATTGTAATTAATATAGTTTCTGTGTTATTATTTGGGTCTGAGTGGCCAGGAAATGAAAGAGCAGTTTTCACTCACAAAATATACCTTGAAGAGCAGAGGGCAAGGGCCATCTTATAGAAGAAGCTATTGTCTGAAGCTGCCCTAACCCAGGGGAGGGTTGGATGGGTCTGAGACCAGGCAATAACTAACAGTAAGGAAACCCTCAATCAACACACCACAGCCCCAGGACAAAAAAAAAGAAAATGCCTCGAGGAAGTGCGAGAAATTGAAAAAGAATAAGACAATCATTTTCAGAGTGCTTTGAAGTTCAGGTACAGATGAGCTATAAACAGGAAAACCCAGCTAGCATATGCTAGGTTAGCTCCTCTTTTCAAGCTGCTCTAGGCTAGCCTTCCCAGGCTGCGCTAGGCTAGCTTTCCTCTCCAAGCCGAGCTAATTTTGCTCTCCAAAGATGTCTTAACCTAGCTCCCCCAAGATTTGCTAGGCTAGCTGCTCCCCACTAGATCTGCTAGGCTAGCTGTCCCCACCCCACGCTCTAGCCTCGCTCCCCTCAGATGTGCTAATCTAGCTCTCCCCAGCACTATATTAATTTAGTTCCACAGCTCTGTTCATCTAATACCCTCTCCAATTAAACTAAAAGTTTAGAACAGAAACTTATTAACAGCCAAGCATGCCTAGGGGCCTGTAGATATAATACGATCAGTCATGCACCTGATGAACTTTAAACAGTGTAAAATATAGAGATGAACAGCGTCAAGGTTAAGAAATGGACAAACATGGGAGGCAGTGGGAAAGAGGATACTTGAATGGCATGCAAAATTGTGCACTCCTGGCTACTCAGCCAATGAGGAAAGGAAGGGAGAGACATGAATGTGGGCTATAAAAGCTTCTCTGCATTCAATATGTGCATCTGCCATTCTGAGCTAATAGCCAGTATGCAAAATCATGAAGGAAACTGCCTTTCTCTCAGTATTCAGAGCCTCCAGTTCTGTTATGAAATGAGGTTCCATGTTTCTCTCAGACAGTTGTAGGTAGCAGAAAGGTCATATGTTGACAAGATGAAAAGTGCAAGACCTGGGAGACTTGGCTCAGGCGATGGAGTATACAAGGAAACACAAGTCCACCCTTGGTTTCAGAGAGCAGATCTCATCAACTGAGAAGAATAATACTGGAGACTGACAGCCCAGAGAGCAGATCAGCCTTTGGAGCCCTCTCTCAGGTGCTAACCCATGCTTCTTCTCGTCCCTCATTCATACCCAGCATGTCTTGAGAGTCAGAAGGGCTCTCTGCATACACAAATCTCAGTGTTCTGCTTGGTTTATAGCCCCAATGCATTTGAGAGTCACTCTCAACCAGAACCCAAGCCATTCCAGAGGAACACTCTGGTGAGTCTCAAGAAGGTAATAAGATCCATCAAGCCCACAGACTGCAAAGCTCCATGTGGTTGTGAAAGAGTCTGGTAAATAATGAAAGAAAGATACCCACTAGAAGTCAGCTCTTGAAGACCCTGGAGACTTGGCCAATACAGTCCAAGCAAAATCATAAACCACAGAAAAGACAATGTTCACAAGCTCAACTATGCCCTCCACCCCTGAATTTACCTTGAAGTTTTTATTACACAGAAATTATTATTAATTTTTATTACACAGAAATAACCCTCTTCCCACACATTATATTTTTTGTTTTTCAATTCTTTTCTTCTATACATCTCTTTTTGCTGTTTTTATTTATCTTAGCTGCATTTTATTTTATGTTTTACATTTTTAAAAATGTTTTATTACCTTTTTACAGTTACCTTATTTTGTTTATTATATATTTTGTTTCATCACTGGCCAGCCTTTTTCCTTTCTTTTTGTTTATTCTTTCCTTTTTCTCTTTCTACATTTTTCCTTTATAATGGACATTTAATACTTGAACTTCCTTCCCTCTTAATTTCCTCTGATCTCTCAATCTTCTTTCTTTTCCCCATAGCATGATTCTCCAAGTTTCCTTTCTTTAGCTTGCTTCTTTTTTATTTCTCCACTTTGTGTGACTTCCCTTCCTTTATTTCATTCATTTACTACCCCTCCAGTTACCAATAATAATTTGTAGACATTTACTCTTGTTTTCTACTTCATGGCCCTTGGTGACGAAATAAACACTGGGCTTTAGTTGGTTGTGGAGTGTAACTCTTGATCTCACACAATTCAGTGTTGATGTTGCTACAGTTCTTTGTTTTATTCTCACTTAGAAGAACTAAGGAGGGAGCCTTTAAGAGCAGTCTGCTCTGAGGGTCTCCCAATAAAACCATAGACACTATCCAAAAGAGCAGATGCAAAATCCACAAAAGAGAAACAGAACTCTGAGAAAGCAGGACAGCATGACTCTTTAAAGTTGGCAATGCCCTAAGTAGGTGCTGAATTCACAGATGCCGAATTAAGTGTCCGGTGAAGAATTCCCAAGTGTTTCCTAATAAAAGTGATTAATGATCTGAAAGGGGTTACTAACAAGCCATGAATTCAATCCAGGGCTTGACAGGAAAATCAGCAGTACTGAGACAGACGCTAGAGAACATCACAACATGATGGAAAGTCAGCAACAGGGAAGGCAACTTCAGCAAGGAAATTGAGATCTTGATGAAAAACAATAAAACAAATAGAAATGCTAGCGGTGAACACCTCAGAGCACCACACCCAAAGTCAGTAGGAGATGACATCAGTAGGTGCAGTTGAACAGCAATAAGACGTTTTCCCACAAATAAACAACCCCAAACCAAGTCAGGCAGTGTTGGTGCATGCCTTTAATCCCAACACTCGGGAAGCAGAGGTAGGTGGATCTCTGTGAGTTCAAGGCCAGCCTGGTCTATAAGACCTAGCTCAAGGGCAGCCTCCAAAGCTACAGAAAAACCCTGTCTTGAGAAACCAGAAAAACAAACAAACAAACAAACAAAAAACCCAAACCAGACAGATTCACTGTTGAGTTTGACCAAACCTTGATGCCAGAAGAGTGATCTCTACACGCCTCAAGCTGTTCCACAAAGTAGCAGAAGGAAGGTTATGGAAGTTACTCCACAAGCCAGCATTATCCCAACAGTGGAACTGGATTTTGACAACCCAGATCAATAAATAAATGACAACTATCACCCCAATGAACACAGGTTTGAAAACTCTATAGAATTCTCACAGATAGCATCCGTCTGTGGCATGCAAGCTTGG
Source organism: Bramus lutescens (assembly GCA_001685075.1). Classification (NCBI taxonomy): domain Eukaryota; kingdom Metazoa; phylum Chordata; class Mammalia; order Rodentia; family Cricetidae; genus Bramus; species Bramus lutescens. Next base: position 86,146 of record LOEQ01002616.1, on the reverse strand, counting down.
ATGTGTGTGTGTGTGTGTGTGTGTGTGTGCGCTGTGAAAGGAGAGGAGGAAGAGGAGAGGTCTAACGTGGAAAACTGGGGACAATAGAATACATGTGATGTGAGAGAAGAGAGGGAGACTACTGTGTGAGGAAGACCAGCAAGAAAGGAGCAAGGGATGAAGGAGAGTAGCCGGGGGATGGATGAATAAGAAGAAAAAATAATGATGCATAAGTATGAAAATGTCATAATTAAACCTGTCATGCTGTATACTAACTTGAAGGAAAGAATGAGCAACAGCAAAAAAGAAAAAAATAAAGAAGTCTTCTATATAAATATGAATTATTTATGCTGAATAAATAGGCTTCTGTAAATGTTTCCTGTTTTGATAAGCATGCAAAGCTTTAAATAGAGTTGTAAAAGTAACTGACGAAGATTCAAAGTTAGCAGAATTTTCAATGGACGATAATACAATCATAGGTAAAGGAATCTTCTTCTCACCATGCTGAGAGAAGCTGGGGCCTAAGGGGACCTGGACCTGTGCCAGTCTTACCAGTAGAGACGGTGGGCCACCTGGATGCTTTGCAAGGAACGACGAAGCAGGAGTTCCACCAAGGGACTTTCAAGATTCCACTCAAACTTGACAGCCTGCAGTGAGAGGCAAGGAATCCTTTGCTTTTTATCAGTTACAAACAAAACAAAACAAAACACACAAACAAGCAAAAACCCACAACAGACTACACAGGACTGCAGAGGCTTCAGACAGGGATATGGAAAAATAAGAGGAGTTTTTCAATAAAATACTGATAATACCCTTGATAGTTTATTTGTTGTACACAATGACACAGCAAATGTTACACAATTTGTCTTTCCATGGTCTTTCTCTTCCTTATTAAGGTTTTTGAAGTATAAGAAACTAAATAAAGGCAAGTGGTTGGTAGAGTCCAGCCTTGCCCCAGGGGAGAATCCTGGCACAAAAATATCATGAATTTCGGTGACTCATAAAATGGTATCATTAAGCACTAGACCGTTCTACTGACTTGGAGATCAATTAGCTCCCACTCACAACCAAGACAGAAATCCCCAACTGATGTGTGAGTATTAATCTACAGATACTGAAGCCTGATTAAAAATTCAAAGCTGCTGGTGCCACCATAACTCATTCCCTAAACCATTTCTTCCTCTTTTTCATGAGCAGCTCAGGGAGGTAGATCCTCAATCTGATCAAAGATACACGTGGCAATGGCGGCCTCTGATGCCTTTTGGGACCTCATTCAGACATGTACCTGCCCTCTTTAGGGACTCAACTGTCCCCAGTCTGAACTTGGGTCTCATCTGATATATGGGAATGGAAATGAACTTATCTTCCTAAAAATGTCCATTTCTGCTTTTTCAGTCTATTTGCCACATACACATACCCATGCACATAGAGAAATGAGAGAGAGAGAGAGAGAGAGAGAGAGAGAATTTAAGACAGGCTTTATGCCACAGTCTTAAATTAAAAAGAAGGTCTGTTTATTCCACATCCACACCTGAAGGATAGATTCCTAAAGTGTTAAGAGTGGAATGATTTCAGCAAACACAAGAGTCTAACGCTGGTGGAGTGTACGTAGAAAACGCGTGCCTTGTCAAGCCGCGATCACAGCTCCTTTCTCTCACATGTTCTTTATATGTTGGCTTGGCTGTGTGGTGTTTTGTTTTTGCCGCAAAAGAGAACATATAATATGACCGCTGAGGTAGGAGCTGGTCCAGAATTGACTCCCGGATCTGCCTGGTTGTTATCTGTTCTCATGTTTCTTCTGGAACCCAGGGATGAGAACTTACAGACTGACTCCCTTGCTTACAAACTCATCGCCTTATTCTACCTAATAATAGAATTTCCTTCTCGTCCTTATTATAAAGTATGCAGGCAATATTTTTGGGTATATGACATAATTCCTAAAAATAATCAACAGGGAAGGACTTTCAGGTCTTAGAAAGTTTAGAGGTCAAGGTGCAGCATGTATTCCTTGAGATAAATTTCATAGTAAATGGGAAATTCTCCCTATTTTTTATTGTTTAGTCACAGTATGTATTTCTTCCCATCTTAGAACAGACTATAAATTTTATTTTCAATTAGCACACAGTTAGAGCTACAATTTTTATTTCTGTAGGTGCAGCATTAGATTTTGAGTGTACTTTTATGAAACCGGCTTTATTAGAATATGGTTTCTAGTGGTATTCTTACCACCATGTATACTGCTTCTGAACGGCACTTTGAATATAATTCATTCTATGCGTAACTTTGTGAATACTTCCTCTCTTTGCCAAGTTAGAGATAGCAAGTTGCCCATACCTGTGAGTCATGACATGAATATGAACCCACGAACTGGATTCATCTGTTTTCATTTGCGGGTATTCTTTTTTGTTTTAATGTTATCCTGACAAATCAAGGGAAGTCATTACTGTATGCTGTGGGAATTCCTACAGCCAGGACCTTTAACTTACCCACCCACTTGGGTGTGGCCTCTTATATTATTTATGCCGATATAAAGTGCACGTCCAGCCTCTTTTCTGGCTGCGGAATTCGGTGACTGTTTTCCGTTCCAGCAGAGGATTGTGTTTTGTGAGTGTATCCCTAAACAAAAAACCCTCTATCATTCTCAATTCTCAGCTAGTGTGGGATTTCTTTTAAGCATCCTTCTTCAACTGGATGGATCACTTAAAGGAGAAACCAACACAGCTATTTCTCAGCTCGATCTCTCCCTCAAGAGGATGTCACAAAAGCTCCCATGGTGGTGTACAAAGTAACATTAAAGCTTATTAATAGAAGTTTCTTCATATCGCATAGCAATGGTCGATAGCTGAGCCAACTATCTGTTAAGGAAGATTCCAATCTGCCAGGTAAGGAACTGTCTGAGTTCAAAAATCAGCCTGAATGTGGTGATACCTGATTGTAAATCTAACACAGAGGAGTTGGAAGCAGGAGGATCATGGGACATTCCAGGTCATCTTTTACCACATGGTGAGTTTCATGTCATCCTGGCTTTTGAGACTCTGTTAGTGGAGGTAGATCAGTTGGGAGTCTGTCAGGAGTCAGACAGGAAAATCTGAGTTTGGTCCCCAGAACACACGTAGAAAAGTCAGGCATGGTGGCCCACCTTGAAATCCCAGTGTTAGGGAGGTGGAGACAGGCAGATCCCTGATGCTCATTGGCTGTCCAGCCTAGCTTACTTGTTGAGCTTGGGGCCAATGAATGCCCTGTATCAAAATAATAATAATAATAATAATAATAATAATAACAACAACAACAACAACAATGGTGACTGACATCTTGGGTTGTCTTTTAGTCTTCTAGTATACAGAGAGAGAGAGAGAGAGAGAGAGAGAGAGAGAGATAAAAACCACAATGCTGTTCTTCTTCATACCCAGCAAACAGTCATGTATTGGAGCATAGCTTCCCTTCTGTAGCGTGGGTGCTTGTGGATGCTCATGTGTGAACCAGATAACTCCAGTCTTAGCCTTTCATTACCTTCACATGGCTTTCTAGAAATTTCCCAATGCTGTGATGGCTGATGTTACTAAATTGTGCTAATTAGCAGCAGAATTGGGTGTTAAAAATTACTTCCTCAAGAGTAATAACTGGCAGTAAGACTCTCTATAGGAATGGCAAGAAGCTTATGAACAAAGAGCTCTTTAGTAAATGGTTGTTTTCTATGTAGTGCTTCCTCTGTTAATGTTTCATTGATTTACATACTCAGTCATGAGACCATTTTCCCCCTCATGAACATTCCTGTGTTTCCCCCAATACTAATGCTAATTACTAAGTGAAATTGGTTTGTGAAAACTTTCCTTATGGGTTTTTATATGACTTCCTGTTAGTATATCAATTCTGGATAGAAAATGTTTATATTAATAACGTGGATATATGGGATGTAATCAAATTTTTCCTTGACCATCTCGCACTATAACATTTCAGTGGTTTTTGTAGGCTTACACTGGGAACCTTTAGAAAATGATTACTTAGGACCCTGGGATCTCTTAGGAGCCTTGGCTCTTACCTGAACCAGCTGTGGGAGATTCTCCAGCAGTTCACCAGTCAAGAGCTTGTCTAACTGCTGAACGGCCACTTCACGAATGTCTTGGTCTGGAAAACTGACACACAGTTAATGTGACTATATATTTGGAATTGACTGGAAGTAATGAGTTACACACACACACACACACACACACACACACACACACACACACACCATCTGGGAAAGAAGACGAATTTCACCCTTAGTAAATAAGGCCCTGTAATCATCTCTTAACCAATTAAGATAATCAACACTCATTTCTTTTCATATTCTACAGTATAGAATCTACAATCTCACATGCTCTGCAGGAGAATGCCCTATTGACTAAACTTTTAAGTGGGTTAGGTCCCATCCCTGCCAGTACTCTTAGCTATAAAATGCAGGTTATGAGAGAGCTAAAAATCATTCCCAAAACAGTCTGAACATCCTTGCTTCTTGTTCAAGAAATTATTACCTCCTGGACATCTGATCATTTATATGATTGAAAATGGTGTCTAGTATTTTCAAAATGTTTTTGGCTATACATTAATGAAAACCACATATCAAAAGTACTTTGTGATGAACAAAGAAACATAACTTAAAAGGGCGAATTTTACAGACTGCGAACCTCTTGAAGTCTATAGTAAGATTTAACATCTCTTAGACAGCTAGCAAACACCAGTTTTTGAACTGAATTTGTGAAGGTGCTTAGCTTCTGAAGCCACGTGTCCCCAAACAATTTTATTCATAAATGAACTTTTGTGTTGCCATCATCTGTACCCTTCGAAGATTATAATCAATTATCTCAAAGTTGCTGAAAGTGTCTAGAAGTCACTTAGTCACACACTGTTTTAAGTGCTTCTCGCCTTGTAGATTTGACATGCATAGATTCAGCAAGACATGGTAAGAATACTTAGTTTTAAAGAGACCAGTCTTCAGAAATATTAACACGTGTAATTTAACCCGAAGAAACACCTTATGACAGTTAAAAATAATGACTAATAAGTGAAGAAAATACCACATTCCTTTTGTAGGAAGTAACAATATTTTACAGTCAGTCAGGGTGCTCAAGATCAGCTTCCTATGGTGTGGAATTTTTAAAACTTCACTCTTTAAAGTCAAGTCTGTTTTCCTTTTTGATTTTTTTTAGTATATTAGATTAAGGAAGGGTGAAATGAACATTATGCAACTAGAATCAAGTAAAAAAAACAAACAAGCAAGGCATTACCCAGTATCCCCCACCTGTCCTTGAGAGCCACTTGGAGTGGGAGGCTAGACAGCTGTACATTTATTTCCAATTTACACTGGGTTCCAATTAAAGCTCAGATTTCACTTTCAAACATATTCACTTGAAACAAATATTTATGATCAACAAATCCACTTCTAGCCTTATTTTCTTTTCCCCTGTAAAGACCCCAACCATGAGATGTGATGAGAACTCTGGTCCAGACATCTGAGAACGTATGGATAAGGGCAGAGGATCTCACCCCACAAAGACCAAGTGGAGGGTGCAATGTAATGGTAGAAGGTCGGTTCATTTCAGCATGCTAAGACTTAAGATTTTCTAATGAAATTCAGTGGACTCTAATGTACTGTTCTCAATTACTAAAGCGTTTGTCTAAAGTCCGTCAATATCAAGGTGAGTTTGAGGACAGTCCAAAGCCTCAGAGGGAATAATGATAAATGCTGATGCCCAAGATATTGTGCCTTGAGTCAGCTAGCCGTCATTCACGCTTTCTTGGCTGCCTGTCTCGTCTTATTGATATGGATGACAACAAAAGTAGAACACATATAAAAGTATGGCAGACACTACACATACTTCATGTGCATTCATTTCCATACACTATGTATCATCCTTCATGGCTATGTCCCTAGTTCCTCCGGAATTGCGGTGACTGCTTATGTACTTGAACATCATTCAAACTAAACCTCTTCCCTTTCTTCTTTGATCTGTGTACAGCAGACCGCTCTCTTCCCCTCTTCCTACAGTCATAAAGCCTCCAATTCTGGTCAACTAATTTAGCTGACCTGATGGGCTCCAGGTTAAGTGAGAGGCTCTATTCCAAGAGTAGAGCAGAGGAGTGAGGAAAACTCCTGGCATTGACTTCAGGCCGCCACACACACACATGCAGAGGCTTTTGTGCCTGTTCATACATGTCCGCACAAAGATGCACATACACACGCACACACAAACATGCATCAAATCCCATTGAATGTGAATATCCCTACAGATAATTTCCTTGTTCTCCAATGATACTGACTTACTTCTGGTCACTTGTGATTGGGTAATAAGTACTAAGAATTATAATTTTAAAAAATGTGTTCCCATTCCTCAATGAGGGACTGAATTAACTGAGGGTAATGTTTATTGCATCTTTTTTTTCTTTTCTTCCTAGGATTTATCACCATGCTGTCTGTATTGTAGGCGATTTATCAAAATGCTTTGATGAAGATAAAAAACAGTGCTGGAAATCAAACTATAGAAATTGATTATTCTTTGCTGCGCACTGAGATATTTTAAATTGGTTGCAGCAGGTTTAATTCCGCAAATACCACGTACATAAATTTTATACTTTTTTTTCCTTGTCTCAGTCAAAGGGGTAAGAAAAAAAATAAATCTTCAGATAATGTGGAAGGACATTTTCCAATGCCCAAAGGAAGAAAAAAAAAATCTATTTGTACTTGTCCAGTGAAGTGGGAAAGGAGAAATACACATGCAGATTCAGGGAAGCATGTTTTGTATTTGATGGAGAGGAATGTCTCATTTACTTATTACCTTTGCTTGGAGTTTATGAAGAAATTGGAAGCAAACTTGGCACAAACCACATGATATCTTGGGATGTGACTAAGGACTCACTTGACATTCAAGTGAGTCCAAACGTTGCTTGCTTTTGACTATTTTAGGAAGAGTGAGCAACCGTAGGAGATGCTTGCGGTGTTGCTGATACTCCTAAAACAAGGGCTCTTTCACACAGCACTGGCAGCGGAGAACAACAGACAGAAATGCTTTCAAGCTGTGCTGATTTTTGATGTAGCAATTTAACATTTGGGAATCAATCCTAAGGATGTAATAAGAGATTTACATGAAAACATGTTTATGCAAAACATTGGAAATACTATATATGTCTAAAACTAAATAGGTTTAATACACTATGATCTCCTGGTATACAGGCACCAAGAATAATGTGGTATTTGGTGATCTGAAAGTACTAAATAGCAGTATAATACTGGTTTTTAATATATAAAGTAATTGCCTTCATTAAGACATTTCCATACATGCATATGTATATTGGGATTATACATATATTTTCTCTTACTGATTTTAACATATGTCCTTCTCTTTGAAAAATTAGTATATATTGCTCCATTACTCTTAATAAAAATATAGAAGATATCAATATTATTAATTCAAAAACTTTAAGGGAAGTTTCACACACAACCTTAATTTTCTAACCTAGTCATATCTTTTCAAGTCTACTAAAAATCATACATTTAAAAGGAATATCCATCCTGGTAATTAATGAAAATATGTGACTAACTAAGGATTTATTACCAGAATAAGAAGCATCAAATATTATGCTCTTTTAAGAAGGAATCTCTTTGTGTGGAGAAAAATGAGTATCCTATTTTTTTAGTTAATTTAGAATAATCTTCTGACATAATAGGTCTCTGGAAAATGTATGCCTGTTTTCTCATGGCCCCTGAAGTCAGGTGTGGATCCATCAACAAACCTGTTCTGCAAATCCTGGCATTTCCTTCCTGAGATGTTTGAAATTATTTAAAAATCCTATAGGGATTTTAGCTGCCAGCATTTCCTTCTCAGCAGCTTGTTTCTCAATGAGGAGAGGGTTACCCTTGTGGGGCCTGACTTTGGGTTGATATTTACAAACCAAAATGTCATATGTAACAGAAGACCTGCAACCTATTTGAAATTTTCTATAAGCCAGGTTATACTGAATTTCCAAATGATTCAATTTCTTGACACACATACATAATCCTTGCCAGTCAGAAGCTGGGAGGTACTCTTGGACAATCAGAACACCCCTGAGGGTGTCAATTATCGCAAGAAAAGACATTTATGCTTATAGTGTGGTTCTTCACAAAAGCAGTACTGGAAGACCCATGAGGCTGACACATCTCACTTATTGATAAGAAGCATCCATATACCTAATCAGAAAATGGATCCTCACTATTCTCACAAATGGAAATCAGGTTTATAATATAAAGATTCAGATCTATGGCCTGCTACTGCTTGTTGGGTGATAAGGAACCATCAAGAAAAGGACATTACAGAAGTCAGAGTTAATTTAAGCAGACAGAGAGAAAGTTCACAATGGGGTGAGGCATAGTAACAGGGTGGAAACTGACAGATCACATTTGAATATCACAGGGTGTGGGGGACAAGGAGAGAACTTGAGGTAAGGTGAGTGAGGTTCAAATCTGTCAGCTTGCCCACAGTGACATACTTCCTCTATGTAGGTCACACCTCTTAATGTTCCCTACCATCCCAAATAGTTCCACTAAATAGAACTCAAGTGTCCAAACACCTAAGACCATAGAGCACATTTTTTTTCACTGAAAGCACCACAGGATGTATCTGAAGTGGGGGGTCAAAACCCTATTAGGATACACACTGTAGTTTTATTAAAAATAGTCACATTAAAAAACAGAAAATATTTAGTCAGAAGAGTGATAATTGTTTTGCATTTTTGCATGATATTTAGTATCTGGCTTAGTAGAAGAAAGCTGTTTCCCATTTTCTTTTTTATATAAAATCTACTGCAATATTGACAGTCATATAACTTGAGGAAATGTCACATCATTCTTCATGAATGTGATAAAATCATTTTCAAATTATTAAGCCAATAGCTTTGTCCTTATTGCAGGTCTTCTGACATTGGGGACTTCAGTCCCCACTTGGACAACTTCTGTAATGCCTATCTATAGCTTTGCCTATGTGATTGCTGTTCATCCATAAGGAAAATAATCTGTTGCCTGAGGTTTCTGTCACTCCTAGTCCTGCAGTCATTCAGTCTCCCCCAAATACACAGAGGCCTATGATAATTATAAACTGGTTGGCCTAGTAGCTCAGGCTTCTTATTAACTAATTCTTACATCCTACATCTTAAATTATGCCATTATTCTTGTCTGTGTTAGCCACATGGCTTGGTACCTTCATCAGCAAGGCATTCTCGTCTTGCTTCCTCTTCAGCTGAGTCACAACTGTAGTCTGACTCTTTCCTCTTCCTGGAATTCTCTTCTCATTGCCCTATCTCCTCTACTTCCTGCCTGGCTACTGGCCAATCAGCATTGTATTAAAATACAATTGACAGGGTACAGACCATTATCCCACAGCAGTAATCAGCTCCTCTTGTATGTTTATGAGACAGCACTTCATGGGTTTGTTTATTTCCTGGGTGGTTGTGGATATTAGTTTAATGATACAAAGATGTGTTGGATTTGTTTAACTGGGTAAACCCGTTTACTTTACCTGTCTAAGATACTTGTTTGGTCTAATGAAGAGCTGAGCAGCCAATAGCTAGACAGGAGAAAAGATATGTGGGGCTGCCAGGAAAAGAGAATAAATCAGTGGAGGAAAGCAGGAGGACACCAGGGCTCACCACCTAGTCACACAGCCAGTCATGGAGTAAGAAGGCAAGAAAGATATATAGAATGAAGAAAGGTAAAAAGACCAAAGGCAAAAAGAGAAATGGGACAATTTTAGTTAGAAAAACTGACTAGAAACAAGTGAAGATAAACAAAGGCATTCATAAGTAAGAATAAGTCTCCATGAATTTATTTGGGAGCTGGCTAGTGGTCCACCAAAGAGCAAAAAAAGTAAAACAACAACAACAAACCCACCAACTACACTGGGTGGCTTTGAGTGATCCAGCCAATATTCCAATCTGAGAATAGCCATTCTTTTCTCAACCTTTCAATCCCTTTCTTTTTCAGCAGCCTGTGAGAATACAATAGGGACTCGTGCCACCTTCAACAGAGCTGGTGAATGCATGGTATGATTATTTGATATAAAATTTATTTTTTAACTTTTTTCATTTGACTTTTTTGGTCATCTCTATTCTTTTATTATTTTATCTCCACTCTTTTCTTTACAATTCCCCCTCCTTTCTAACCCATGACATGACACTGGGAAAATATTCTGCTCAGACTTTTAAAGCACTGTTTGAAAGCTAAACACAACAGAACAGATACCAACTTTTAAAAACAAAAGCAACTTTGAGTAAACCTAAAAACAAAGAAATCTGAGATCAAATTTAAGTGTAAAAGAAATGTCAAGCCTTCAGTATACACAGCATGAATTCATGGAGAATGCCACAAGGCTATTCACAGCTAAAAGCTCCAGTGTCAGGCTAGAATTAGAAATTGTCAGAAGGAAACAGTGTTTCTCCAATAGGTTTTAGTCTGATGACACACACAGCATCAGCTTGGAAGTGAAATGCCAATATAAATATCTGTCCTCTGTTTCTAATAGGAAAAGCGATAAGATCTGGCAGGTGTTTTTTTTTTTCCTTTAAATAACATTCTAGGAAAAATGATGAAAGAGTATTCTTTAAGGTAATTGAGACCCTCTCCAAACTGAATAATTCATGTTATGTCAAGGAGTTTCATGTGGTTACTGAATATCAGAACCCAGGAAGACTTCGTAAGCAAATGCAATCTCCTAATGCTATCAACCTGGAAGACGCTGAGCCTCAAAGCTGAAACAGTTTTCCCAAGGATATCTGTTAACATGGAAACCAGAACCCAAAACTCAGAGACCTAGAATGGCATCATTATACTTCCAGAAAAGCCTTTTGATCTCTGGAATAGAAATTATCATGTGCACATATAAAATCAAATGACTAGCTTTGATCTGTTATTATTACATTTTAAATGGATCAATGATGATATACAATAGTGCACAATTTGAAGGAGAACCGTCTCCCTGGAATTGGTGACACTGTTTTGGGAGGTTATGCAACCCGTAAGAGGCAGAGCCTTCTGGAAAAAAAATAAAAAAAAAACACATCACTGGGGAAAGACTTTAAGGGTTTATATGCTTCCTCCCCCTCCCCCTCTCTGGTTTATGTGTGTGGATGAAGACATGATCAGTCAGTTTCCTGCTCCAGCCACCATGTCATGCTTCCCTAGCCATGATGGACTCTATCCCTCTGGTACCATAGCTAAAACAAACATTTTCTTTAGTAACTTGGTTGGCCATGGCATTTTACTACAGCCATAGAAAAGTGACTAATACAACCCAAAGAGAAAAGAAAATGGCATGGAGATAACACAGTTCCTTGAGTGGTGCGGAGGTAATAATATCTAACAGATTATGGGCAGTGGTCATCAGCCTTCCTAATGGTCCAACCCTTTAACACAGTTCCTTGTGTTATGGTAACTCCCAACCATAAACATATTTTTGCTGCTATTTTATAACTATAATTTACCATTTTTATGAATCATAATGTAAATACATGTGTTTTTTGATGGTTTTAGGTGACCCCTGTGAGCGTAATTTAGCCCTAAAGGTGTCACAACCCATAGGTTAAGAACAGCTGGTCTTTGGGCTTAAATAGAAAGTTGGGCATATTACCACCATGCAAAAGGGATAGAATTTTAAACATTCTCACCACAAAATGATAAGTCAAATACATTAGCTTAATTTAATCTTTCTATCATATAAAACCATAAAAAGGGTCACAGGGCACCTCATGAACATAGAGTGCTTTTATAGATTAGCTAAGAAATAAAATTTAAAGTACTGGAGAAGCAAGCATTTTTCGTCCTGTGCTCAGCGGTGGTTCTTCTAATTCTGCTGTGCTGCTTACGGCCTGATTCCATGTACTGTTTCTCTAAAGCATTTCTGTGTAATGATGCTATGACCCCTTTCCGGGTTCCCTCTGATCACTCGGCTCTCTTTCCCTTTTGGTCCCCGGCCTTCTTTTGTGCTGCTTTTACAAAGCTGCTCTATCCTCTATTTTCTAAACATCTGTTTGTTTGGATTTTAAAAAATCTCTTCTACGTCTGTGGCGTCCATTACCATCTAAAGATCTTAAGGCTTCTGTTATTCTTTGAGGTTTATTTTTCTTTGCAAAGCTTCAGATCTCTGGGCTGAACTACATACCATACCGGGCAGTTCCTAGAGGTCTCATGTTAAGGTTTTAGGTTGTAAACAAAACCCTTCAGCTTACGCTACTCTGATCTGCTATTCCTTCTGTGGCCCTTGTATTGGTATACAATGGGGTTTCCAAGCCTGAGTCTGAGCTTGAATTCCTTATTATCTCTCCTCCTTCTGTGGCTTTCTTCCAAAGCAACCTCCCCAGCCTACTTTGTGGCTAACTACTGCTGGCAAGATGAAGCCATGAAGAATTTTGCAAGGGGATTATTCCTAAACTTGACATACAGCTAATAGCCTTGCTGCCCCCTCCTTCTTAAAACAGATTCTTCACAGAGTTGCTAGAATTATTCTTTTAAACACAAGCCTGCCAACAAAATTCCAGGGACTGTTCTCCTAAGACTGTATTCTTTACCTGAACCACAAAGCCGCACATAATCTTCCTCAGGCCAATGTTTTCAATTTTGGGTCCCATGTAAATTCTTTCATGTTAAAGTATTCACTCCCCTCTGAACCCGCATAGCCACGCACATGCTACCGTTCTTGAGGAAATCATTGCAAGACTTGGATTCCGGACTCAGTTTCACTGTGAACAGTTTCCTACTTTCTGTAGCATGATTTGCTTGTTCTCCTTCATGCCTACCTAGCGCTTACTACTGACTTTAATTAAAGTCTAACAGAACTACATCCTGTGGTGGCCTCTGGTGCAAGCCTTTCCTTGCAGACTGTGTGTTTTTCCTAGCAACAGGAACTTAGCTGATATTTCCCTCTTTGATTAAGTGCATAGCAAATATATTTTGCTCCATAAATGGAAAAGCAGCACCGCAGTCCATTGCTTAATTGGGCATCTAAATAATGGAAAATTTAATTGTCTCACTGTTGTGAATTCCATCCTTCCTGCTTACAATGCTAGTCAAGACTGACTTTAGTATAAATTTATCTGTACAATAAATAAGAGAGTGACTTGCTGTAAGCGTTTTAGTGAAGTCTCCCTCCAAGGGAATTGATTTTGGAAGCTATGATATGGTTTATTTAATACTGCTTTTCTTCCTGAAAAGCGAAGTTTACATCATGTGAGGAGAGCAAGATTTGGTGCCCTGTCAGACTGTCATTTAAGCCTCTATTGTAGTTTTCGGAATTTCTTTTTTAAAAATCAATCTTTTCATTAAAAATGAATCTTAATGGTTTCTGTAACTTATTTGCTATTATCCACTGAATCCTTGTGTTTGTGCATCAGGGTTCAGGAAAAGAGCAGCTAATTCACTCAGAACCACTAAGCTCAGCTCAGGTCTTTGCTGTTCTACCTTGTGCAATGGAAGGACCAGTGCCCAGCAGGCACTCTACTGTCACTCAGTGGTGGAAAAGTGAACACCCAGTGGCCCGTTCTAGGTGCATTAAGTGTCAGCATGTCTCTTGCTTACAATAAACATAAATGAAGTGGAGAGTCTTCCGGAAGGATGAAATCAACGGTATTATTAAAAACCTTCCAAAAGCAAATCGGAGTGAGCCAGTTCTCAAGAGGTTAAACCACGACCACAAAAGACTCTTCAATGAAGGGTAGAAAAGAAGCAGAACTCCGAAGAACTCGTTCTTTGATAACTGATGCAATAAGCACACACCGTTCTCAGAAAAGTCATCTTTGCATTTAGAGTTTTGGAAAGGCTCATTTCTGGAAACAGCTTGTCCTCAAGCTTTTTAACAGTTCAGTTAGACCGAGAGTGGCAGTCACAGGATGCTGACAATGGAAACTTGCCAACCTTGCCAGTGACCTTATCTGCTGCATAATCAGCAGCTGGAAAGTCAACCATCAGAGCAGGGTCCCAGAATGCAGCTTCATGAGCAGGTCTCCACTTTGACAGGACCCTGCTCATCTCTGACTATTAAGTCTGATGATTCCAGAGAGCAAGGCTGAGTGAAAGAAAATCATTTGCGTGTGATAATCTAGCCCTTGCTGTTCACTGCTGGGGAAAGGAAAGCCTAAGTGTTTAAGAAGTATTGTGGTTTGAATATAAAATGATCCTGAAGATTGCCTCAGGCCCAGTGGATCTAGAGTAACAGGTGGCAGTGAGCACTATATGCATGTGTTAACTAGGAACCAAAACCAGGTCCTCTCTAAGAGCAGGACAGGTATATTTTGTTTTAGATTTGTTTCATTTATTTATCTACCTTTTTATTTATGTATGTTTAATTTATTCTTCTCTCTTATGTTACATCCCAACTGCAGTCCCTCACCAGCCCATCTTTTCCCTCACCTCCCCTTTTCTCCAGATCCACCCCTCCTCCAACTTCCCTCAGAAAAGAGCAGGCCTCCTCGGAACATCAACCAAATATAGCATAACAAGCTCCAATTAAATCAGGCATATATACATTCACATCAAGGCTGGATGAGGCAACCCAGAAGGATGAAATGGACACCAAAGCAGGCAAAAGACTCAGAGATAGCCCCTGCTCCCACTGTAAGGAGTCAACAAGGACACCAAGCTGCTCAACCATAACATTTATGCAGAGGACTTAGGTCAGACCCACACAGGCTCCCTGATCACTATAAGCCCACTTGGGCCCTAGTCAGTTGATTTTGTGGGCCATGTTCTTGTGGTGTTCTTGATCCCTCTGTCTCCTCCAGTCCTTCCTCCTCCACCTCCTCTACAGGACTCTGCAAGCACTGCCAGCCTAATTTTTGGCAGTAGAGGCTTTTAACTACGGAAGGTCATGTGATTGAACACTTGGCTGTCAGCTGCTGGTGCTCTCTCGGAGGTTGCAGAGCCTTGCCAGAGGAAGGGCATCACTGCGGGCAGGCTTTGAGTTTTTTAAGCCTGTCCCTACCTTCTGTTCTCTTTCCCTTTCTTTCTTTCTTTCTTTCTTTCTTTCTTTCTTTCTTTCTTTCTTTCTTTCTTTCT
>LOEQ01002616.1:47660-67665 GCA_001685075.1 Bramus lutescens | reverse complement strand
GGGGGGAAACATCTGACTCCTTCAAGGCAGGCCATGTGTGTCTTGTAACTCAAGCTGAGGGGAGCAGTCTTGTTTTCCTGTTCTTCTTTTACAATAAGTCAGTGGAAGAGCAAGTGGGTCGGTGAAGGAAAGGCATAGTTTAAGGATGAAATTCCATCTTCCCAGAAAGGTTCCACCAGAGTTTAAAGTTAGGCAAAGTTTCACCAAAGTTAACCCTTGGCCTAACTTCACAAAGATTTCAGTTTATCACGGGGTGACCAAGTTCACTAGAATTTGAAGTAAACACATCCCTGATATAACTTTTCTAAATTGGTATGGGAAGTCCTTCCGTATATGTGTTGCTTTTATTGGTTAATGAATAAAGAAGCTGCTTTGGCCTGTGCAAGGACAGAATAGAGCTAGGCAAGAAAGCTAAACTGAATGCTGGGAGAAAGAAAGTGGAGTCAGGGATATGCCATGCAGCCACCAGAGGAGAAAGATGTAAACTGCCAGTTGAAACCTTGCCAGTAGGTCATGAGCCTTATGGTAAAATATAAAATGATAGAAATGGGTTAATTTAAGATGTAAGAGCTAGCCAATAAGAAGCTAGAGCTAATAGGTCAATCAGTGATTTAAGTAATATAGTTTTTGTGTGATTATTTTGGGAGTCTGGGTGGCTGGGAAATGAACAAGCAGCCTCCACCAATACTAAATGCTCCACCTGAAACAAAGACCTCAATCTAGGACATGGAGGCTGATTCCTGGGAAGTTTATCATGATGCTCTCAGCCCAATTAAATCATTAATAGCACAGCCTACCAAGGGGACAAAATCTGTTGCATAACCATTTCTGTGTTCATTTTTGACCTTTGCCTCTCCCAAACAATAATCCAGCTTATCTTAAACCATCCAAAATTTACAGAAGAGTATGAGAAATATTAGATGATTGGAGAGGCAGAAGTATCCTCCATCTAAAAGATGAACATATTGACTTATCCAAATTATTTTTATGACATGTCTAGATTCTTCTGTTTGTTACTGTTTTTCCCATTGATAATAAAAGACCCAGGATGTGTTATTCTGGTTAACTTTCTTCTGTAATACTAAGCAGTGACATTCCCCCATGCTGTCTCTCAAGAAGCAGAATTTACATAAGAGAAAATACAGAGAATCAGTTCAATGAATTTTGATAAATGAAATTTCCAACTATCAATGCTCTCCTGTCAATGTACAAAACAATTTTTTTCCATGTTGCAGGCATGCACAGGGTTGGTTTCTTTCACTTTGGATTAATACAATCCTTTATTTTTGGTTACTTTTGCTCAAAAATGATTTTGAAATTATCTGTATTGTTGAGTGTATCAATAGCCCATTCTTTATAATTAGTGGCTATTATTCTTTTGTATGAATACTCTACAATTTCCTTATGTAATCTTTTCCTTGGTGGCCATATGAGGTATTTCCTTTTTGAAGGACATTATAAATCAAAGTCCCATGAATATACACATGGAAGCTTTTTAGTGTTTGTATTTTCTTTCTCTGCAGCTAGTCTAGTGCCTGTGGTGGTTTGGGCCACTTGTGTACTTGTGGAATAGGAGGGTGTTGACAGAGGTTTCTGTCCCACCCAGTTCAGCAGCCATTCAGTCCCAAAGAAACACACAGGGATTTACATTAATTATAAACTGGTTGACCTATTAGCTCAGTCTTCTTGTTAACTCTTATATCTTATATTAACCCATAATTCTTGTCTGTGTTAGCTATTTAGTATGGTACCTTTAATTAGTGAGACATTCTTATCTTGTTTCCTGGCATCTGGGTGATGACTACAGACTGGGCCTTTCGCCTTTCCTCTTCCCAGCATTCTCCTATCCTGGTAGTCCCGCTTCTATTTCCTGCCTGGCTGCTGACCAATCAGTGTTTTATTAAACTAATGCAAGTGATAAATCTTTACAGGGTACAAGACTGTTGTCTCACATCACTTCCCCCTTTTATTCAAAACAAAACTTTCGATCTAATTTCCTTTATTTAGCTTTCTTCCTGACCATTATCCATAACAACTTGTAACCAACACTATAAACAAAGAAAAATAGCAATAATCCATTTTTTGGGAATGTGGGAATAGTTTTTTAGGCTACTTCCTGCTCATTGGGGGTGCTGATAATATTATGGAGACCTAAAGAAAATTTAGGATTATGATCAAGTCCTGACTGGAATATTCTGTGAGGCTTGATTATCTCAGCCAGCAGTCTTGAGGCTTTTCTGAATGTAGAACTCAGAGGAAACTCCAACAGAGGTCTTCTGAAATATTGGAACATCTGGGCCATCCTCTCCTATTAGAGATTTGTCAGGGAAGGTTTTCCCTGATCAAACTTGATTTTTCTTAACCCAGAATGAATCCACAGCCTCTCATATCCCGTGGAAACAAAAGCAAAACCTCTTCTCAAAAGCAACATATCTTTTGACTTAAATTTTGAAGTCAAGGCACTTTCAAAATATATATGTTGGATTAATCTAGCAGCATTTATAATCAAATGTCTTTCAGCAGATATTTCTCCTTCTTTGGCCATCAAACAATTCGAAGACAACACAATAACATATGGTATCCAGATTATCTGTGCATTTCCCATCTTTACATGGCTTTATTTTAAACTCTATTTCTTCTATTTTTATTTCTAGTTTTTGGCTTTTTGAGACTAGGTTTCTCTGTCTATCTTTGGCTGTCCTGGAACTACCTCTGTAGACCAGGCTGTCTTTGAACTCACAGAGATCCACCTGTCTCTGCCTCCCAAGTGCTGGCATTAAAATTGTGTGCCACCACATCCAACTGCTCTCTCTCTCTTTCTTTTTAAAGGACTTTAACCTTTTTCTTTTCTTTCCCAAGCCTACAGATATTTTTAAACACACTCTAAAACATTTAGAGGTTTTTTTAAAATCTGAATCTATCTTTATTGTATATCTCTCTTTTTCTGGCCATGTGAGTCTTTAATTTGCTAAGCAATATGGCTAGGATTAAAGCCATGGCTTTGACGGCTGGATCCACTCCATTCCTTGGCTTTCTGAGAGTCTAGCTTCATGGTGTAGGAACTGGCAGAAGCCATGTTTATTGTCACAACTCTATGGAGTTTCAAGGTCCCTGTCACCACTAAGAAGCATGCTGCTGGCTATTTACAAACACCTTTTAAGTGTTTTGTGACAGAGTCTCTTAAAAGGGTTACAAGGTTTTTGTAGCTAAAGCTAACTCAGGAAGACTTCCTTAAACGAGATGTGCTTGCCTCTAGCAACCATAGCCCACCTAAGAGTATGCTACTACTAAGAAGCCATGCTTAATTAACTCTTTTTCTGTCTCACCCAGTCCAGCAGCCATTCAGTCCCAAAGAAACACACAGGGGTTTACATTAATTATAAACTGGTTGGCCTATTAGCTCAGTCTTCTTGTTAACTTTTATATCTTATATTAACCCATAATTCTTGTCTGTGTTAGCTATGTGGCATGGTACCTTTTATCAAAGAGGCATTCTCATCCTGCTTCCTCTGTATCTGGGTGACAACTGCAGACTGAGTCTTTCCTTTTCCCAGCATTCTCCTATTCTAGCTGTCCTGCTTATACTTCCTGCCTGGCTTTTGGCCAATCAGTGTTTTTATTAAACTGATACATGTGATAAGTCTTTACATGATACAAGACTATTGTCTCATAGCAGGAGGGTCCATTTCCAGAGGTGCCTATAAAGTTTCATGTTCTTATGTGGAGATTGTGAGAGTTTCAGTTTTACCATGTTCAAATCAATTGCTAGTTGATTTTGTTTGTCTTTTTATTGCTGTACTTTATACTTGCTGATATTGGTTCAAAATTTCCATTTACTTAGATTATAGATAATTTTTCTTAAGCTGTGTTCTGTATCTTTCATGAGGCATCTGCTTGTCTTGTAACAACTTTTGGCTAGATAATTTAGATTCCTTTGTATTTTCACCTACATTGAAAACAACAGTTTTGTAATATAAATGTCTTGCACACATTTTCCCAGAATGTTTCTTCATATTTATATCTGGATCAGTGTCTTTCAATAAAGAGTTTTAAACTTTAGCTCAACCTCTGTTTATTTCTGTCATTGCTTGTCTGTCTCTGTTTCTATCTCTCGCTCTCTGAACAACTTTTTCTGTTTCCTCTCTGTCTATCCTAAGAGTCATTCTAAGAAAGTCTTTTAGTGCTAGATTTCACATTCAGAAGATCCATCTTAACTTCATTTTTGCCTATAGTTGAGGACAGACATTGAAGTTCTATCTTATCCTTCTTCCCATATCATTCTTGTCTCCGACTGCATAAGAGTATTTATAGAAAATTCTTTCTTTATTAATCGTTTTTGTATCTTTGTGATACACACATTGGCCTTATAACTGGTGTTCCAGGTCATGTATTCTGCCCTTAATTCTTTTGCTTTGTCTATTTTTAAGTCATTTTTGTCTTTCACATTGTATATGTAATCAGAGGATGGAATTCTCTAACTTATTTTCACATTTCTTTCTGATATGTATATCTATGGATTAACATTAAACATTGGATTTTTGAAATTTGCCTATTTTTCCCTTAGAGTTGTTGTACTGAAATCATGTTTTTTAAATCTCTAAAATTATTTAAATTAAGTCTTACTCCCATATAATCTGTAGCTATGTTTTCCTAACAATCAGTTATCTTTTTAATAATTTATTACATGCTAGATAATACCCAAGATTATTTTCTAGTTAAGAGCCATTAGATATTAGGAATGCCACACTGCTCAGAGCATCTTCCTATTGCTTTCCTATCGAATGAACCAAGAAGGTGCTCAGTAGGAAGGTTAATTTCAGGCAATCCAGTCTGAACCTTTTGAGATTTCTATTTATGATATTTTAGGTTGGGTTTAGGACAGTACCTATCTATAGATAGTCTACAGTAGACTGATTCCTGGCACACATCTTTCTGGTTCATGATTAGAATTTCTCTTCTTCAGTTTTGCTCAACTTCTGAAATCCAAATTCATCTCACAACTCCTTGTAGGCCATGGAAAAATACCTGGATATAACTAATTGCTCCAGTGCAGATGTCTAGCTCTCAGCCTGTCTACCTTCCTTCTGCCAACACTGTGTTCTGAAGTTTCTGGTTACCTTGTTATCATTAATCTCTGATAACCACAATTTTCTGTTAAAGTAACCAGACCACACAGTATTTAAAAAAATTTTTCATCTCTAAGCTTAAAGAAATTCATGTCTGAAAGCACAGTTGCTTCCTGTGCATTTTGCTTGTGTTCAAATTCTGCAAGTTCCCAAGAACCATCTGGTCCCAGGTACAATTCATGCTAAAGCAGACATACCCACTAATTTCAAAATGAACTTTTCTTATGCATTTTAACCTTCAGCTTCCCACATATACGGAATTACTTTATTGCTTGACATGAAGCTTTTATTTTGTTTTCTGTCTTTACAAATATCACAAGAAGCTTTGCAGTGTATCTTGAGTCTGAATTTCCTGACTCTGATTACATGTGGTTAATTTGAAAGAAGGGATAATTAATTCACCAAGCAAATGATAAAACATTAAGTGATTCAGTCACTAAACTGAACGCCACACACTGAAAGCTTTCATCCACTCTTCCCACAGTCCAGAGTAAGCCTCTGCAGCACAGTACATGAATAATTATATTTAAGTGAAGCAGAAGGAAATGTTGCTTCTTTAATGTATACAACTAACATAAACAAAATCTGAAGCAGAAATACAAGTAGAATTCAATTGGAGTAGTTAATTAACTGTTAAAATGTATGTCTTTAAATTAGCAATTTTTTAATGTGTATGACTGCGTGAGTCTATGGTGTGAGTGTGCACATGTGCGCGTGCGCGCGCACACACTTACTGATGGAAACCAGAAGCAGAATTTGGAATTCCTGGAACAGGAGGTGTTTGCAGTTGTGAGCACCCTGACACATACACAGCTGCCATGAACTGAATTCAGAAAAAGAGAGAGAGTATTCAGCTCTAGGTAGACCATTTTTATCAAACTCTGCCACCACCTCAGGGGCCATCAGAGAGAGGAGCCTAAAATAATGTAAGAGTTAAGGATGGAGTATTAAGCTGTAAAATGTTGTTATCTGGACATCACATGGCTGTTGCATTCCTGAATTCAAAGCAGCCATGATTACTGCACAAGACCCACACTAGCTCAAGCTAAACAAAATCTCAGCAAAGATGGGGAGATTCTGTCCACACCACACCCTAAGTGAAGAGCAATTAGCAGTGCACACCAGGTGTGACTCATTCCTTTTTCAGAATGCAGCTATTGAAATTTTTCTCCTGCTCCAGTGTATGGTTACACACTCAAGTACACATGGGCAGTGCTAATCATACTCAATCAGTCATTACAGACACACACACACACATGAAGTTGGGAGGAGAACATCTTAGAGAGATTGGAGAGAGTTGGAAGAGGGAAATGTAGGTAGATATGATCCAATTTCATTGTACATGCTTAAATTCTCAAAATAAACAAAGGTTATAATTAAAACACAAGTTAAAAGTAAAATTAAACACCAAGAACTTGGGGCTAATTTATAAACACAAATTCTTGATATTTAAATGAATGTATCTAGTCCTAATTTGCTAAGTGTGGCCTTTTTTGTTTAAATATGTTTAAAATTTTGTAACACTGTCACCTTTTTTTCGTGTTTGAAATCTCTTGTTACAGCGACACGTTGGGCAATGTTCTTAAGTGGCACACTTTTTAATTGTAATGTTTCATGTGTTAGAAAGAGTAGTAAAGAGGCTTCATGTGGTGAAGGTAGAAGTGACATGGAAAGAGATTGTCAGTATTTGTATTTTAGGACCACGAGACTCTTCCATCCTCTCTAGAACAGTAGCATTGTGGGGCAAATATTACATGAGGACTCCTCAAGTTTTATGGGGTACACACTGTAGAGGAAAAACAGTGGCTATGATTGGAAACATAGCAATAAGTAAAACACAGCAAAACCAGGATTGACTCCTTGCTCTCCTCGTTCTTGCAAATGAGTGAGGAGAGAAGAAATAAAAACATGAATAAACCTGATGATGACAGACTAGTAAGTGTGGTTACAGAGAGAAAGATTTCATTGGGTGAGGTGGTCAAGGAAGGCCCCCTGTGACAGATGGCATTT
Organism: Bramus lutescens; assembly: GCA_001685075.1. NCBI lineage: Eukaryota > Metazoa > Chordata > Mammalia > Rodentia > Cricetidae > Bramus > Bramus lutescens. The sequence goes on along the minus strand of LOEQ01002616.1, from coordinate 60,529 downwards.
CAGTGACAACTTTAGTTTGATTTAATCATGCAGAAAATTTAAAAGAGGATAAATCAGAAAACTAAATGTCCAATCAGAGTCTCAGGGTTGGAGAGGGACCATCAGAGGGGGAGCCTATGAAGGAGGTTTCTTCACCAGTTAGAACTGAATGAAACCCAGGATGGTGTGGGCTGAAACTAGAGGCCTCAAGACAGACCATGTCTGTACTGAACGTTCACAGTTGGGCTCAACCACACTGATGCCTCCATCAGAAATGACTCTATTGTCTTTCCAGTCATCAACTTAAATCCTGGTCTTCTCCATTGACTTATCCTGAGTTCTTTGGCTTATCTGGTGACATATTTCCAAATTTTAACCAATGTCATGTATTTTGAACCGAGAATCTACATTTCTTCCCAATCTAGTCCCTCCTCCCAAAGTCCACTGTTTCCACCTTGCAGAAATTCCAAGGTCTTGCCTAGAAAATCAAACTGACTCCCTTGCTTTGTGGACTATTGTTTTTACTGATTTTTTTAAACATATTCTTAAACTTATGTTTACAGGGATCACACAAAAAATATAATTCTTCTTTTTAAATTGATCGTTTTCTTGAAATAAAGTGCCCTTCACTATACATATTATCATACTGTGATCCCAGCAATTTATGTACATAGGTACTGATGGATATATGTGCATGTGTACAACTTGTTGAGGTAATGCCTATGGTTTATTATTAATGAGCACAGCTGATGAGCTGTGACTCAGATATTACCAGGTAACAAGCATAAATGCCATTAATTATCTTGCAGTTCCTCCAAGTGATTTTGGCTTTATTTAGAGAATTGCTGGTTGACACAGTATAAGGATTTCTTATTAACTGATTTAGTGTTTATTAGCGATGATTTATTTCTGTTCTTTTAAATATCTGCCTTGATAATTAAATGCAAATTTTCCCTGCTTACTAAAACAGCTTCCCAGAACTTATTGGATGGTGGCTGAGCACAGTTTTTCTCTGAGATGTGATGCTGTTCCCTAACAAGTCGCTGCCTTTAGTACTTTAGTACTTCATACCATTCCTTAATCTTAAGATAAAGTTGCTAAAACATATAAAAAAGTCTTTGACGATGAGGCAAAATCATTTCTTAGTTTGCACACTTTAACTGATTATCTAGTACCATGACTTCGGACAACGAGAGGATTGTATAGACTGCAGGTGCACCCTCAGAAGAACCAAGGGCTCCTGGTGTGGTTGATGAGAGCATAGCTGAGAGAGTCGTTCTCAGGCCTGGCTCACTCACAGCAAAGGAGTCTGCTTCTGTGACAGTCTGCTGATGTGTTTTAAACACTCTCTTGGTGGTTCTTCAGTGCCGGTTCTGTTCTCCTCAGAATCAGGTCTCATGTACTCCCATCCAGCAACGGGGAAATCTATCTGTAACGAAGAAGTAATTTTCTAGGTACTAAACATGCCTGCAAATACATTTACAATTTCATAACATTTACTTGAGGTTTGTAGAAATGAAAGAAGTAGTAATTTCTATTTTGCATTGATTGCTTGAACATAATTTTTGCACAAATCATTAGAGCTTGGGTTGTTGTTTAATAATTTAGCAGATATGGCCTAGATTAGTTATCTGCGGTGTTGGCATGAGCATAATCTATGATCTTTTCATGAAGTTGAATATGTTTCTTTTCTGTGGAATTTCAGAACATTTTTTTCTACACTTCACCTTTTCAGGTATCTGTTATAAAGTAGAGAAATATGAAGACAATCATGTTTTCTTTTTCATGAACTTCCTGTGGAAACAGTGACGCCAATGTACCATGTCCCCCCTTTAAGCTCTGTTTGCCAGGTACATTGTATAACCAAACAGCATTTTTGATTTGAGTTTGGATGTCCCATCTATTGACGGGACAAGAATCCTGTCACCTTTATATCCTGAGTCCATATATTTTTAGTTAAACCTTGCTTCAGCAATAATCTGATCATAGCAAACAAAGTAATAGTTAAAACCGACAAAAACAGCAACAACAAAAACAACAACAGAATGTTTTCGCACTATGGATGTGAGCTGCACAGCTTGGGCTCCAGATTTTTTCTTAAGGTTAATAATTTTTTTTCCATTCTAAAGTTAAAATAGTTCATATAACATATTATGATTGGCTGAACTAGGCTAGATGGATATCATGGAGAAAATCTTGGAACATTCTAGCATGTGTGAGATACAGCTTGAAATACAGTTTATTCTATTTCGTTTTCTAATTATTTTACATTAAAAACTGGTTAGTTCATTCTATTAATCCATAATGTCTATTGTAATTATTATTTTGGTATAAGCTTTGTTATTAATTATTAATTATTGCTTTAACATGATAAAAATAAGACAATCTAAGGCAAAATGATATTAATATTACCAAGATGAATCTTGAAACAATAATTGTTGTGATTTAGATGAAAGCATATGCAGTCTCTGTAGATCACACTACTTTCTATTTGGCCAGAGTTTACTGGGCACCAGAGATGAGCCTCCTGAATCCCAAGTGGTCAAACCCATGTTACATGTACATATGAGCCACATTAAATGAGTATGTGTGTGTGTGTGTGTGTGCACCTGTGTTTTTGTTACAATGATAAGGAAGAAGAGGTCATTAGTTTGGGGCTACAATATGAGAAGAAGGGCTGAAAATTATGTCTTTATAGTATCCATGCATGAAATTATCTAAAAAAAACAAAAATTAAGTAAAATAATATAAGAAATAGTAGCTAATGCACTAGCACAACTGTATGTCAGCCGGAAGGAACTGGCGGGAGACTGAAGACCTTAAGATGGTGGAAGAGAACATGAACGTTAGCTCTGCGCTGGTTTCCCAGCTTAGCACCCCGGAAGAGCCGCAGTAAACAGTGATGTGTAAACACAATGCACCCTTCTCAGTAAGACAGATGAAACTAGAGCTTCTCACTCTAAGCTAAGGAAGTCAGCCTCAGACAGACAAACATGCTTTCTCTCGGAATGTGGTATGTTGCGTGGCGGGGTGGGGAGACAGAGACAGGCAGATCTTGGGGGGGAATACTGGCTAGCCAGCCTAGCCCAATTGGTGAGGTCCAGGGCAATGAGAAAACATATCTCAAAAAGCCGGGTGAGCGGCTACTGTGAAGCAATGCCAAAGGTTGACTTCTGGCCTATACACGCGCATGTGGACACATATGCTCCTGCACACACGTACACGCCCTGATGGAGTTTCAAATGGATTCCAGGCAAGTGCAAGCAAAAAGGCGAGGAGACCCAGGAAAAGGCAATCAGTAATCTGCCTGTTCATTTCCACTCTGAATTCTTATCCACTTCCTCTGTCTGCTGCTCCTGCTCCCTGCACCAGTCTTGGGATGTGTCTACAGTTATTTACCCAGAGAACGACTCCGTGTGACTCATCATGGCCCTGTCATACCTGGGTGGCTGCTCCGCTGCTTTTACCCTTCATATTGTAAGGACAACCAGAGCAGAGGCAAAAATAGGAGGTTAAAGACTTGTCTAATGCTTTGACATTCTCTGTTAGAGAGTTGAGACTATGGTCTGCATTCCCCCAACTGACAGCCTGATGTCTTTCTTTCTGACTCATACCTATTCCCTGACATAATTCTGGTTCTAGGGCCTGCTTTTAATTTTCTTACCATCTCCTAATCTTGTGTGTGTGGATTTATGCACTTGAGGGTGCATGTGTGTTTGCATGTGGAGACTAGCAGACAAACTCCTGTGTCATGTTGCAGGCACTACCCAATGGTTATTTTGAGACTAGATATGCCACTAGTCTGGAGTCCACTAACTCAATTAGACAGATTGGCCAGAGAATTCACCTTCTCACTGCGCCAGCACTCTAGATTGTAAGCTTATACTACTGAATCAGCCATTTTCCCCATGGGTTCTGGGTAGGGATGTTAGTTCTCGTGCAAACGCTTTACCAATAGAGTCAGCCCCTAAAATTCAACCTTGGATCAGTTTCCTGTTCTAGAATACACCAGAAAGCCTGACATGGTGCTTTGGATTCTTAAATTAGGACTTCTAATAATATCAACACAGGTTCTTCAGTAACAAGCTATTCACTTTATCAAAATGGGGGACCCTTTAAAACTAAAGTCTGGTGATTTCCACTAGATTAGCATGGGAATATTTATAAGGTTTATGGCAGATTTCCTTATTGGACTGAAGTGTCTCTTTGTGTCCTGTTGCTAGGCATGTGCCAGCCAGTCATCATCTAGACCTGACATCCTCAGGTCTACGCTGACTCACCTATTTCTTGCCATCAAGCTGGTGCTAAAATGTTGTTCAAGTGGTTCCTGGAAAGACCTTTGCTGCCATAAAGTGAAGCCACATTTTTATAGGATTCATTCTTTTCCTTCATCAACATCTTTTTGTGTATATTTCTAAACTCTATCCCTTACACCCTCGAACCTCATGCTTGTGAACCAGAACTCTGTGTCCTCTCCAGCATGATGACAAGTGCAAGGCAATTTTGTTCCCAGGACTGGGGAGTGGCTACTTCTACTGGATAGAAATCAGTGATACTGCTGAGCATCTGACCATGCACAGGATGGGACCATAAAGTGCCCAGTCAAAATGCTGCCAAGAAACAAATTGTGTTTCTGATGATGCCACCCAGTTTCTGTAGAGATGGATGGAAATTCCACACTCCTAAATCTCTAGATAGTATTGTATCCATGTTGCTGATCTCTAGCGAAAATGGATAGATGGACCACAGACATGAGCATAGAACTGTGTCTGTGTGGCTTATCTCTAGCCAGTATGAGCCAGTATGAGCCACAGACATGAGCAAACAAGGTGCTGCTGGCAGTATAAACCAAAGCTGGAATCATTGAGAGCTTTCCATTCCCCATCACAAATCACAGAGAATAGAGATGTTTTCATGCAAAAAAGGTATAAACATGGATTTTGTTTGCTATTTGTCTCTTATAATCCAGTCATTTAACAAAGGTGCTGCAGAAGAGATTTTGATGGCTTGTCACAATGCAAAAGTAGCTGTAAGGCACTGGGTTAATAATATATAACAATGACTTATTTTAGACAACAGAAAGAAGAATTGGATGCATTTAAGGAGAGTGCTGATAGCAAGGCTTCTCTGCTCTCCTTCAGGATGGCGAAGAGATCCATTGAATTGCTATTATATAAGCTGACAGAAAAATTGCTTGGAGAGATCTGGGCATACAACAAAAGACACAGAAGACACCCAGATCTAAGCTGGAGGAAGGGATAATGTATGTGTGACCCTAGAAGAAAGTGTTTCTGTAAATGGTCACCACACTGCTTAACAACATGAATTTTCTATGTGTACTTTAATCTCATAGTTCGACACTTACCTGCAGGGTCAGTGCGGAAGGCTGGCTCCCATCCCATATTCCTGGAGCTATCATTTCTATGGGAGGATCACTCTGAAATGTCATGCTGAATAGCCTAGACCCCATCATAGACTTTCTGCAAAAGATAACACGTACATACAGACAGGAGTCACATTAAGAGGAAAACTATTAGTGTCTTCACACATGCTTATTCTGGGATAGAAAGCAGCAGCTATTTCTGTGGCTTCATTCAGTAGCTAGAAGAGAAATAAAATATCCCACAAGTCTAGACATGGATTGTGAGCTCACTACTAACATGTCAATTGCAAAGCTGTTTCCTTAGACACCACATTTTTTGTCATGTGTCACAATTATTACAGTAGTTCCTAACAGGAGCATGTAGCATGTATCAGTGACAGCCATCAGTGGAGATGACTAAGTGGAATTAGTAATCTCAGATTTGCACTCTGGACTTATGGGTGCCTGAACTCAGGAAGGATAGTAGTTCTTCAGAGGTTCTTGTTCCTCCCTCCCCCTGGATTAAATACATTCCTTGGGCATTTAAAGATTCTAAATTTATAAGAATACAAGGTTTAAATCAGCACAGCATATGAGCTGCAGAATCAAAATAGTTGTAGGACTTCACAAGGGAAATGTTCCTTCACATATAAATAGAAAGATTATTCATGTTCAGAATCCTTAAAAATTGGTTGTAAATTACCATAGTAAATGAGAGAGCATATAGGAAATGTTCTAACCATGGAGGAAACCACCAATGTTTTCAATGGCTGCAAAACAACTAAATCCACATATTTTTATAAAAAAATATTTAGTGGTACTGGCACACAAATCTGAACGTGGTAACATATTCCAATGGTTAACTAAGAGTGGTTGATTTCAATATACAAAACTGGAAAATCAGTTAATTAACCAACGTAAATGTAACCTGAAGATAAATCACCTTTTCGGTACCCATTCAACTCAGGAGTTGACAGAGAGCCTCAGCTGGTTCTGTGGTGGCTGAGATAACCCAACTCGGGCTAACCCAGTACCCTTGGCTACACTGGGAGATCCCTAATGAGCTGCACTAGCCACCAGTTTCTGATAAAACAAGGAGCTCTTAGCTCTGAAGGGGACTGTGGTCTGGAGGTCAGAGCCAGCAGGCCACAAGATCTCTGTAGATTCTCCTTTTCTCTCAACCTCATCGTCCTTTCATCTTGTTAGAAAGAGAGGCAGAGTGAAAGAAAGCTAAGTGACTAGGCATTTTTCTCCAAAAGAGATTTCATATTTCAGCTAATACGTCCTTGCTATAAGCCAAGAACTTTTTGCCCTTATTAAGTGCAGGATGGAGCTCGTGAGATGTTAGTTGCATGTTCACAACTGCATTTCGGAAGGTGTTATATTTGTGATTTTGCTTGGCTACATTTGAAGCAAAACAAATCTGATTTACGGGAGCTGGTTTCTATCAAGAAGGAATTCAGTGGTGTCTGTTCTTTCTGCCCTTAGATAGATTGCACTGTAAGAGCCTCCCCAGCCTCTATCCTGTGGCACAGGATTCAGGATGAAGTCAGAGTGCTTGCTGTAGGAGTGGGGTACACAGAGCTTAGGAAAGTGGGCTTGAAGAATATGAATGTCCAGATGGACAGTGGAGGGTAAAGGTATACAGCTTTTAAGGCCATTTGAGGAGCTGAGAAAATAAATGGATGGCATTGTTTTGGAGGTTATTGTTTAGTTTAGCAATGGAGCACTTACTTTCAGATAATAGACTATGCTAGGTGCTACAAGAAGGTCTTTCATAGTTTTTCAAAAAAGTAAAATCTCAGAAAGATGATCAGCAGCAGTGAGGAACTTAAAACAGATCTGAGAGTGTTTGTGGCCTCGAGCACTAATAATTAGACCTGACTCATCTCTGAGTGTACTGTTATCTTGATCTATTTGGAAAAAGCTGCCATTTAAAAATTAGTTTTGAGGGTATTCTTGTAACCTGAATTATTCTCCTTTCTCATTCTATTTAATGTACCAAATCATTCTATTAAAGTGTTATTTAAAAATTGTATTGTTATATTGTTATACCATTGTTATATAAATTGTATTGCTATATATATATATAATAAAGTATGGTTTCATTTTAAACAATTAAGAAAATTTAAATACAGAGGCAATAAAATGGACATATTTAAAACAAAGTAGGTGGGGATCAGAAGTAATTAAAAAATCTACTGGGTTGAAGAGATGGCTCAGTGGTTAAGAGTACAGGTTGCTCTACCAGAGGACCTGGGCTTGATTCCCAAAACCCATATGATATTCACATCCGTCTGTAACTCCAGTTCTAGGGTACTCAATACCCCTTCTCTGGGTTCTATGGGGGCCAAGCACTCAAGTGGTGCATAGACATACATGTATGCAAAATATCTATACATATAAAACAAAATTTAATAAGATACTATGGTGAAACTATTAGTCTGTAATACACACTAACATACACTCCAAAACAAAATAAAAATGTTACAAAGGCAGTCTACATACATCATACTTTGTGATAAGATTATGGAGCTTGCCTAAATCAGCCAGCCATTGTTTACTAAGCATCCTTATTTATTGTACAAAATCAATGTTTTTCAAAAGTTCTCACAGTGTGGTGGTTCCTCTGGCAGTGAAAGTGGCTTTTAGAAAGATGCTGGGGAGATACTAACTAGACCTGACCACAAGACCACAAACTTCTGCAGGGCACGCCTGCAGTATCCATCACTCATGCACTTGGAAGTTTTTAAAAAATATGACATGTTTAGAAATTAGACTTTGCTTTTTCATATGGTCCTTAGGGATATTTGTGCTGGCATATCCATAAGGTTTTTTTTTAAAAAAAACTTGACTATTTTTCAATTTAGTGATAAAAATATTTCAACCTCAAATTTGCTTCATTGAGAAAGACAGGTGCTCTGGAGTATGATTCTATCACCCTGCTTCCTAAAATAACACAATAATGGTTATTGAGTTTAGTGATCTGGAGTGTATGCATCAGTTCCCAACATCTGGAGCCAGAGTGTAGAGAGGACTATGCCACTGGAAGACCAGAAGAACCCGGTGACCTGATTTGATGAAATCCCTTGAGAGACTGACGACAATAGATCTAGTGGGAAGAGCTCTTGTGACCTGAGGCAGAGCCTGTGTAGGGGGAAGGACATTTTTACAATGCTTTCATGGAGGAGGACGAGGCATGTCAAAATAGGAAGGGAGACAGTTGAAGACAGAAAGAGCAAAGGCAAGAACTCAGACCTGGATTCTGGCTCTTGTTCTGTTTTCAAGCTGTCTGGTAACTTACATCAGACCACCTTTCCAAGGATCTCCTCAGCACCCAGTGTGGCAATTGGACTGAGGAAATCTTGTGGACCCGAAGAAAACCAATGAGCTTGAGCAACACAGTACTGTTTATTACTAAATTCTGAAACAGAGTTGAAATGGGAGGTCAGCCTTAATAATCCAGGCAATTGCCAAAGGAATCAAACTGTTTGGAGATTAAAACTGATTTTAGGTCATGTTTGAAGATATGCAAATGATTTTTATGTTTAAGACTTTAACTCACTGCAGGAGTCTTGAAAATATTGTTGCTCTCAAAAATAAAATAAAAAAGTTAAAAAAACCCAAAAAAACCCCCACATAACTGAATTTGAATCATTGGGGGATACCTGGGATTTAGCTTTATATTATAACATCTAAGAAAATGCTGAGGTAGCAAATCTCTATGGCAAAGTAGCTTCCAGAATAAAAATGCTAAATAACAATTACCAATTACAGTATTTATTTGTAACCTTAAATTGGGACCAGGGCTCTTGGATATGGTTATGCTGAAAGAAACAAATCCTTGCTGTAGTGCAGTCAGTACAGGGACAATCTTGTCTGCAAATGAAGATTCTATGATTTTCCCATCAAATCTTTCCTTTGAATTTGAGATATTTTTCTTTATATAACTGAAAGTGAGTGGTTTGGATGCCTGCAAATGTCAAACCTGATTTTTGTATGTAGACATTAACTAATACATCTCTCATAGGTCTATAAGAGCTTAATCACCATTGGTTCTCAAAGCTCACTTGTGGAGGCCATGAAGAGATAGAATGCCTCCAGGAAGCTATCCTGAGGTCATGTGTATGTTGGAAACAATATCGATATAAGTGGTCATTATAACTGCACACAGCTGGTGAGGGGCAATTCAAAACCTAATGAGAGATTCAACATCAAATGTTTATGGGCAAGGGTCATCCTGTGGGTGGAAATAAAAACAAGATGCTTCTTTTATGTGATCTGAAAATATCTACACCGAATAAATTGAATAAGAATAAATTGAATTCTACAAATTGTTGTGAAGCATAAAATGTAATTTGTGGCTGTGTCTCAACAGCAGCACCTGATGGATTTCTGATGCCTTAGAACAATATGGGTTTCTTTTGACTGTTTATCCCAGTAGAGATGGAGGTGCTTTCTGGTTTTGATGAGAAATGGTCTACTGGGAATACATTTCCTAATGCTTGCTGAAATAATCATTGAAGTCTATTGGGTTTTCTGATGCCTCGTCATCACTGGTTTGCATACTTTGCCTTGAAGCCTCATCACCTTGGATCAGTCCCTGATTATTTCTTTCCACAGACTCCTGCACTGGAAGGCCATTCCCTGAAAACAACTGTTAAGTGATGCTTGTCAACCCAGAGCTGGAGTCTAGCTGGCATCCCTGCATACGGCAAGCTGGTAAAGAGTACCTAGGGCTCCGAATGCTCTTTCCGGTCAGTAACTGGAAATATGGCTTTACCAAAATGTTAGAAATGCCACATCTGAAATTCTGCTGATGAAACTGAAAGCAAGCCCGCTCACAGGTAGAAGGACACCTGTACAGTGGCTCTTAAGGGCAAAGTCATTGATGCTCCTAAAGCTCCAATCAGATATTTGGAATGTCCCTCCCATAGCAGCAGCAGACACCTCTCCTAGAGCTGACTTGTGCTTTTTTCAGATTTTAACAGTCTAAGTGCAGGGATTGATTTTTTTAGTAAACAAAGCTCTATTGATTGCCTATTTATATGATGCATTATGTAAGATGGCAGACATTACAGAGATGAATGCATTTCCTGCCCTCAACACACACATGGAGATAAGCTAAGATATCAAAACTCAAACCAAGCAACAGACAGGTGCATACACAGAAACACATATACTTACATACACACATACTTAAGACACATAAACACACATGTATACAGAGAGATACACATACATATGCACATATATACATAGAGACATATAAACACAGAGACACATATACACAATTTAAGCATGCACGCACACACAGGTATACACCTACATATACACACAAGGAGATGCACACACCCAGGGTGCAGATCAGAAATAATCCAATGAATTTTCAAAGTTTGATCTTGTTGGTTTGATTAAAGTTATCTATAATAGATGAATGTTGGAACTGAAAACTTAAAAGCAATACTTTAAACGCTTCCAAGTTTTTCTAAGCAATATGTGTAGAAACATGCCTTATACTAATATTAGCATAACAACACAAGTTCTGATTTTTGAAGGTCTCAGATATTTTATCTGATCTAAAAACCGGACTTCCTCTGTTTAAAATAAATAAATACATTGATGCTTTTGGAAATATTTTCCCTTAAGAGCATTAGCTGATTTTATTTTATGTTCTAAGCATGAATAATTCTCAAGAATTATAGGCTAAATAAACAGTTGACTTTGTAAAGGCTGTTAATTCTGACAGAATATCTGAACTCAGTTCTGTGCATTTTTGGAAGTTGCCAAGTGTTTATTCTTGGCAATAAGAGACCAGCAAAGCAGTCATGTTTTATAATTTTACTTTAGTCAGAATTTTGTGGCTTTTTTAAAAATTCTAAATGACAGCATTGTCATTTTGAATTACTAATTCCAGAGAGGTTGGCTGCTTGGAGAAGAAGGAGTCATTTGGACTGGTCTTGCCAACCCCTCTCCATTGTAAATGACCCAGCTGATGAGCAAAGCATGGGCTGCAGCTAAAGCCAGGTCTCCATTTCTGCTCTTCTATTCTGAATTCAATACTCCTGATTTATATCGAGCTACCTCATTTTAGTACAAAATGTCCTCTTGATTTTTCTCATTATGCCATAACATGAAGAACATTTAGTTCTCGGAAGGTTGAACTGAGACCCGAGCTCTGTTAATCATGGGTGATAGACTTACTCTTTTGGGAACAGTGGAAGGCAGGTCCAGGCCAGCAGATTTGCACTGTGGGTGGCAGAGTCAATCCCAAACACTTTTATAATGAGCATGGATTCTCTTGGAAGTGACTTTATCTCAAGAGGAAAATTGATTCTGAAAAGCAAAGGAAGTATCCAATTATAACCGTGATTCTAAAAATTTTCTTGTAATTATTTGGGGAAATATTTGAGTATTTGAACTGAGATGTTCCCTTGAAATTTTTAATAAGATATACAAGACAACAATATTCAATAAGTAATCATTTTACTTCTGATAATTTTGACATACAGAGTCACTGAAATATAGAATAACCCGACTCTCATACAATATTGTAAGCACATAGGAATGACTGGCTAAATTTATCTTAGTGAGTAAATAAATAGAAATGAATCTTGGTTGTTGTTGTTGAGGGTGGTGGCTGTGATGGTGGTGGTGGTGGTGTGTGTGTGTGTGTGTGTTTGTGTGTGTGTGTGAGAGAGGGAGAGAGAGGGGGGGCATGGCTTGTATGTAAAATCAGGGGCAACTTGCTAGAGTCCTTTCCTTCTTCTACCATATGGTTTCTTGGGGGTTCAAACTCAAGTAATTAAGCTTGATAGAAAATTCCCTTAAGTGCTGAACCATCTTTCCAGCCTCAGAAACATGAATCTTTCAGGCTGGGTTGCAATGAGATGAAGTTTCAGAAAACCATTCCAGGAAGGGAAAAAAATGTATTTCAAGAAGGGAAAAGTACATAACACAACATGGGGAAGAGAAGAGGATTTTTGTGAATTAAAATATTTCCTTCTAGGGCAGGAGAGAGGCTCATTAAATCTCAGGAAGCTAATGAAATCAAGCTTAGGAAACTCAGGAAATTTCAAGTTTAAGAAACAGTCATGAGATTCACGAGGTCCCTCTCCAACGTTAAAAGCAGCAAAGGGTTGCCAAGAACAGGATGCTCTCTGCCTGGAAGAGTCATTTGCGTCTGGAGCTGGGAGGGGTGGGCTTTACAGTAGATTCCTGTTGCTCTTATAATTAGCACTATAAATTGATTAGCTCAGCCGCTAGATTTGAATAGAGTTACGTTTTGGTATATCATCCAGTTACAGATCTGGATAAATACATGTATGTCACATCTCTTCAGGAAAAGTCATGCAACACATAGACTAGTGGTGCGGGAGAATTGTCTGTATTCTGTCAATCATGTTTTAAATAAACGCTGATTGGCCAGGCAGGAAGTATAGGCAGGAAAACTAGACAGGAAGTAGAAATGATACAATGAGAACAGGAGAATTCTGGGAAGGAGAAAGTTGATTCCTCCCACTCCTGC
>LOEQ01002616.1:24933-39047 GCA_001685075.1 Bramus lutescens | reverse complement strand
TTTCTTTATTAACCAATGAAAGTAACACATAGACAGATCACCCTCCTACATCAATCAGGTTTATTTCTAGATACTTTTTGGAAACTTCTTTGAATAGGATATTTTTTCCTAATTTTTCTCAGCTAATTCACTGCTGCTATGTCTAAGTGTTTCCAATTTATTTGTATTTTAAGTTATAACGCATAATTTTCCTGAAAGTGTTTATCAGATTTAAAAGTTTTCCAGTTGAGTACACAAAATATTTTAAATATAAAACCATGATTCATATATTTACAAACAGAGAAAATTTTTCCTTTTCCTTTTCTATTTTTAATACCTTTTCATATCTTTGTATTATTGTTTTAACTAAGAGTTAAAACAGTATATTAAACAAGAGTTGAGAACATAGGCACCTTTACCCATTCTGATTTTATATAAGTGATTTCAGGTTTTCCTAAATGTTACTCTAAATTTGTAGTAGGCAACCTTTATTAAATTGAGGTATGTTTTGTTTATTCAAAGTTTTTTTAGGACTTTTATAATAAAGTCATATTGATCTTTGTCAAATGCCTTTTCTGTATTGCTCAAGATGGTCAGGTGATTTCTGCCCTTAAGCCTCTATCTTGACTTTGATTAAGTTTTGTCCTTGATAGATCAAAGTGATTTTGAAGTCTATTTGTCAGTATTTCATTGAGAAATTTTGCATCTTTGTTCATCAGGAAACCTGACTTGCATTTTTCATTATTCATTGTGTGTTTATATCACACAGTTACCTGGGTAATCCTGACTTTATATGATTTGTCGAGCAATCAGAGAAGGGTTGGAATAACAAATTCATCAGTGAATCTGTATAGTTTCAGGCTTTAATTTATGAGGAGACTAATTACTGTTTTGACCTCATTGCTTGTCATGGACCTTTTTAAACTGTTTACATCCCCTGGTTTTAGTTTTGGCAGGTCATATGTATTTAAAAATGTGTCTATTTATTCCAAGCATTCCAACATTTGGGATATAAATGTTCAAAGTATTCTCTAATAATCTCCTGAGTTTCACTAAGGTCTATTCAAAGAGGAACATTTTGGTCTTCAATTATTAATTAATTAATTATTTTATGGTTTGGCTAGGGCTCTGCCAATATTGTCAATATTGTTCATCTTTTCAAAGAACCAACTCATAGGTTAATTAATTGTAAGTGTTACTAGTTTCTATATCATTATATAAACATATATATAAATATAAATGATTTTTAAGCTTAGAGCACATTTCTTAGTATGATCACAGTATTCACATTGCTTGACATGGTGACATGAAAATTTGAGATTAAATGAAATTTTAATGGCATTTATGAAAGACAGTCGGCCCATATACCTTTGGATAGCAAAGGTTACATGACGAGGAGCCTTTAGGAATCTTTCTGATGTGCCTCATCAGGAGAGAATCCTTTCACTAAGAAGCAATTTCAGTTTGCTAATGTGCTTGGAGTCTTCATAATTACAAATGTCAAAATATTTACACATGAATATAATTTATTATAGAATATACATTATTATGCACATAACACATTTATGCATAATTGCACTGACATTCCAATTACCATAACACGATATTCATTGTATTTTGTGAGTGATTGAAGAGATTAAAAATGTTTTTTGCTCTTTACCTAGCTAAGAGGCTAATAACATTTGATAAGTTTTAGAAGAGGAAGAGTCAATTTTATTTAAGAATTTGGTTTCTGGGGCTGGAGAGATGGCTCAGTGATTAAGAGCACTGCCTGCTCTTCCAAAGGTCCTGAGTTCAATTCCCTGCAACCACGTGCCCTAGCTCACAAGCAGCTGTAATGAGATCTGGTGCCCTCTTCCGGCATGCAGTCATACATGCAGACAGAATACTGAGAATACTGTACACATAAAAAATAAATTAAAAAAAAGAATCTGGTCTCTGGTACATGGGTCTTACTTCCAGAACAGTGTTTATATCCGGGAGTATTTGAGTAAAACAAGTTACACTCAAACAGTTTAAACAACAGTGGGTGAATAAGCACACACCTTTAATGCCAGCACTCTGGAGGCAGATGCAGGCAAGTAGAACATTGCAAGTTCAAGGTCAGCCAGGTCTAGATAATGTGGCCTTCACAACAAACTATATAAGCAACACACACATACACACTCTCACACACACACACACACACACACACACACCACAGACAGAGTGATAAACCTAGAGACAGAAAGAGGGACAAACAGAGAGAGAAGAGAGGGAGAAAGAGCGCAAACGTTGCTGCTAGGCAGGTAGAAGTGGTTCTGGAGTGATTGTGGGATGAGGTAAATATGATCAGAATATATTGTATTAAATCTCAAGGAATTAGCTGAATATTCTTAAAACATTTTGTCAGACTTCTTAATATAACTCCAACCTATAACATGGTTCTATAATAACTCTTATTACTAGCAATGGCTCTTGTGGCTTTCCGATCAGTCATTCTCCTACTGGCCTTAATTGTTCTGGATTGGTTTCCACTGGTGCTGGCCTTTGGACCTCAAGATCGAATACCTACTACAGTATCTTCTTTGCTTCCAGAGTCTCCTGTTTCTCTTTTATTTTACAATCAACAGTTGTTCAGTTCCTAAAGCAGTTTATTCCTGACCTTGGCTCTTCTGACCCTTATAACTATTTCATAAATCAAATGACTTACAATTCTATTTAAAGAAGTTTATATATATACACTTTCAGTAAATCTTTATTGAGTATGTGTCATACATCAAGAAGTTTTGGATTATTGTATAGATATTATAAAAAGCAATTTGTAGAAAATTCATAATTTGCAATTATGAAGATATTATGCAATATATGCGTGCATAAGCAGATAAAGTTGTGTTTTTGACACACAGGCATCTTCAATACCTAGCAAGGATGAGCTTAAAAGAAAACTTTTATTCTATATTTATGACTCTTTGAATACGAATGTAACAGGGCTCATCTAGATCTAGCCAGAACGATTCAGCCAGATTGCCCTTGCATTCTGGTCCTCAGAGTATGAGATATTAGTCTGTTTTACTACACTGCTAAAATTTGGAGAGATTTGACAAGTACAGTCAATATCTAGGCCATCAGGGAAACTTAATATTTTTTCAGTTTATCAGCATTGCATTAGAAGCCTGGGGGGCCCTGAATTCCTTAAGAGAGGAGAAAGTTTTGTGCTTTTTGGGGGAGACAGCCTCCAAGTCTAGTCTTAAAATTTATTTCTTCTAGTGAATAAAATGCACATTTTTTAAAAAAAATCTACCAAGGTTCTCACTCATTTATTGTACTAGTTCTTTTGTAGAAATGTATTATTTTGTATCCATAGTTAAATGTACATGCATACATAACTATCTTCATGCAACAATGTTATATTCGTTAAAATATGCTGAAACAATTTAGATGGAATACACATGATTTGTAGAGAAAAATGAAGGAAAGTTGAATAGATTGTACTTACACAAATACATGCTATGATCAAATCTATGGTACATTTTCACTCATATATATGTACATATTAATGCATAGATGACACATTACATATATATTTATGTATAAATGGATACGCAAATACATATGTATGTATGCAGCACATATAGCTTTAGTTGTGTTTATCAAGTTATAGAGAATTTCCACATGAATCAAAAGTAAGGTAAATTTACTTATAACTAGAAAATTATAATAAAATATTCACTAGAGTCACAGAAATTGCACAGCATTCTTTTAAAATTCATCATAAAATCAAGACAGGAAATGAGTGATGGTAACATTAGGTAGATTCCAAAGAAGTGCATGAATTCTGCTTTTCTTTCATAGCACATAAATTTTTTCCATTTTACTGAAGTGATGAGTATATAAATAGCTTCCTATAAAGAGAGATAAATTTTATTTTTTATATTAATGATATACGTATGTACACATTTTATTTTACACACACATTTGCACGCACATATGTGTGTGCTCACATGTAGCATGATAAATAAAAATCTAAAGACAGATACCTTCCTCTCAAGACTGGAGGAACTTCCAGGAAGAGTAGAAAGAAAGACTGCCCCAGTCAGAGGTGACAGATGATGACAATATAACTTTCCTGGATAAAACAGGGTAAATGCACATAAGAACCTGAAACCCTGATGACAGCACTCAAAAGACTTGCAAAAACTCAAGTCAGACAAAATCCCAGGTTCTAGAGGGAGATGTGCATGAAGCCCCATCCTTAGTCCAGTCACTATTGGTAATTGATAGCTGCTGGGAGAAGGGAAGTTGGTTCTCTTCAAAGTCACAAAGGCCCCTTCCAAGTCAACCACCCTCCAATGGATGGCCAACGCCCACAGGATATGAGCAGTCAGATTGGACTGGATTTATAACAAGAAAATTAAACCATGAAATTGGGTGGGTACAGATGTGGGTGGGTATGGTAAGAGTTGTAGAACCAGGAATGAACATGATCATTGCAAAGTATGAAATTCTCTAAGAATTAATAAAAATATATGAATATTAAAATTATTCATTTTAATTATTTGTTTCTTTCAGGTGACAAATGCTGTAGGTATAGTATGTTCTCTAATAATTGATTTAATTAATTTTAGTAAAGTTAATCAACCCATATTCACTGACAAAGAATATAAATTATTCAATGTTACTATAAATATGTTATTCTAGAAAATGTAGTTAACTTAAAACCAGCAGTATTCCATAAATAATTATGAAAATCAAATAATCCGTTGGTAACTCTTCCTTCGTTAAGATACTAAGCTGAAGAATTGTCTGTACTACTCACAGCCTTATGGGAACAGAGAACTTAGCTATCCTTAGCTATCAATGAAATACTCTTAATGTCTGTGCATGCACTTCTTCTCACCCTCTATCCTATCAATTATTATTAATCACTTAAACTAAATCATGAAAAATGAAATTTTAGAGAAGCCACTAACCAAGATGATCACGGTCTATATCTCACATGAGTCACTGACTGCAGCCATTATTGTAATATGATGAAAGGGGAAGGAATAACCGCCTGAAATTTAACTTTTATCAAGTGATCTTAAAATGAAAAATAAATCTGCATCAATTGACTTCCCAACATTTTCTGACATATTTGCATCTTCAAGTGAGAATAAAGCTAATCGCACTCAGGAGGCAATTATGAAAGCTCTCTGCTGCTCACCCATGTGCCCAAGTCTCTGGAACATTGTGCAGGCTCCACACTGTGAAGCTCAGGTGGGAATGGAGCCCAGCATGGCTGCTGGAGGCACCTCCAGGTGTATACACAGGCTGGAAATCTGTGGAAAAGCTGCTGCAGTACACTTCAATGAGCTGGTAGATGGCCCTTGATAGCTCAGCTGTCACTTTCTCCACAAAGCCTACGGGAGGAAAGGAAAGAGATTGGGATGTCTGTGAAGGGTCTTATTTCTCATAAACCATCAATTACAGCTTTGAAATCTCTGATAATGAAATTTAAATAAAATTTAATTAAAATGACCCTTACTAACTAAAGCCAATTAGCCATCTGGGCCTCTGGAGGCAGCCTGGCAAGCTGCTGGCAGATCATCTGTCTACACACGTCCATATCTTCAGCAGTCCAGATTTTTAAAACATAACCTTTTAGTTACAAATTGGAGGCTCTTTTTATGATTAACTTGATATACCAATCGATTGAAATTTAGAATCAATTACCTTCTGGTTTAAAAGAATTTTTTAGAGTCAGCTTTAACTAAAGGATTATATTTTTAAATGGTTTTTGATTATTTCAAACTAATTTGATCTAAAAAATTTTGTTTAGCTGTCTTGTGATGATATAAAAGGATTGTCACTGTGAGTATCAGTTTTTACTGTCAACTTGATACATCCTCCAGTTATCTGAGGAGAGAGACCAAGGGATGGGTTTTCTATATTCGGTTAACCTCAGTCTTGCTACTTGATGCAGGAAGGTCCAGCCCTTTGTGGGTGGTTTCCATTCCCTAGGCTAGCTGTTTGGAAATATATAAGACAGAAGAAAGCTAGACCAGAGCAAGCAAACAAGGATATGAAAGGATCTACTCTTGACTGTGGGTGTGATACTTTGAATTTCTGCTTTGACTTTCCCTAAATAATGGATTGTAACTTTGAACTGAAAGCCAAATAAACTGTTTTGTTTCTAAGCTGTTTTTTGTTAGGATAGTTTTTCATAATCACTTAAACGAAACAAGGGTAGTGATGAAGAAAGAAAAATGATTAATCAGGTAATAATTTTCCTAAAGGAACAAAGGATTTGTTGAGGGGACAGATCAGCATGTCCATAGACCCTTCAAGCACACTCTGAGTCATGCAATTATGGAGACACATACAACTTTCTCCAAAGGCACTTCTGAAACATTAGTTGTGTCTTTGATTCTACTTGTTTTGAAAAGAAAATGGCACAAAGAGCCAGCTTTTTTTTTTCTTGAGCTTTCTGCACCATTCCAATGTGAGAGTACGTAGGCTCCTCATGATTGTAACCAGCTTCATCATGGTGCTTCTTCCCACATCCTGTCCTCCAGCAATTCTGCCCACAATTAAAGCACCCTTTGTTATTGCTCAACACATGCTATTATTCACTTAGTTATTCATAAATGCACACAAAATTTATGATAGACAAATTGTGCTTATTTGTCTCATTCCTTAAATGGTTCCCCCCCCTTTTTTTGTAACAGCCTGGGGAAGATGAGCAAAGAAAAAAGGCTCTAATTAAATTTCTCTGAGAAATCAGCGGTAGGAATTAATGAAGCAGAAGCAAAAAGCAGCATTATAATAGACCTAAAAGAAGGCTTGTCAAACTCTGGAGGCCATCCAACAGAGATTTTTCCTGAATCATGGGTGGCAGAAATTTCTAAGTTTCTAGAAGCATCTTGTTCCTTCTTTTCAGATTGTTCAGTCAGTTCTTTGGAGCAAGAAGCACAAACTCATTCTTGAGAACTCCTAATCTTGAGAAAGTGTGCCAGTGAATATGTATCTAGCATTATTGATCTGTTCTCAAGTTCGTACTTTTGAGGAACTGAATTATTTTGATACTTATCACATTCTGCTCTTTACTGTCAGTGCAGAGAGAGAGAGTTCTGGGTTATTATTTGCTTCTGTGAGATTGTTTAGTAATATGTACCAATGTACCCTGTGTTTCCAGACTCCAGATGAAGAATTCATTTCAAGCGCATCACCAGAGGTTGCAGAGATGCCTCAGTTAGCAAACACCTGCTGTAAAGGCATGACAACTCGAGGTCAGGTCCTCAGGACTCACGTCAAAAGCTAGGCATGGGGGCTAGAGAGATAGCTAAGTAGTTATGAATATTAGATATTCTTACAGAGGACATGGGTTCAGTTCCCAACATCCACATGGCAGCTTACTGCAATAACTCCAGATACCCTCTTTTGGTCTCCATGGGCACCATCCATATTAACAATACAAGCAGGCCTACACTCATACATATAAAATAAAATAAATATTTTAAAGCAAGACTTGACACAGTTGTTTATATCTGTAATCTCTGCCCTGTTAGGCAATAATGGATGGCTTCCTGATATTTGCTATGTAGTCAGCCAGGTAAACTCCAACTGTAGTAAGAGACCTTACCTCAAAAAACAAAGAGGGGTGTGATTTCCTCTAAGCACAAAGCTTGCTCATATACACTTGCACACACATATGTATGCAACAATGACATCATCAAATTATTCTGTGAATCAAGACCTTGAGCTTGGTGGAGAAATATGGTGAAATAATGTTTATCACACCTGCATTTTTCTCTGAGAAAAGAATTGCAATGTTAATTTATTTGCAAAGAAAACACGTGAATTGAAATCTGTTGTGATTTATTATGGAATATAAGTCTTTGGACACATTGCTGTTCATTTTTTATGCAATCTCATATTCTAATGCCCTGAATGGTATGAGGTAAGAGGCCTCATTACAGCACTCCCCAAAAGAAAAGGACAGGGCTTCCTATCAATATAACTGTGCCTGTGCTCTTCACAGATGATCATAAGATTCTGTGCCAGGAACATTTGAGGCAGCTGGTGTCTCTTCTATCCCTCCATGTCCTAGAGTCTTCTGATCATCCCCTTTGCACTAGTTCTAGGGTTTCCTCCATTTCCTCTGTCCCTGCATCACCTTCTGTGATGACGCATGGAGGCTGACTTAGCAACGCTTTCCAACTGCTTGAATTAGAATGGAGACTGCATGTTTCTCATGCAACTCTCGACTAACTGTGTGGAGGGTGGGTTGTTTCAAATACATTCAAGGTTATCAATTGCTAGTTATGTTGTCCCTGGAAGATGTTCATGTGTTCCTTTTCCAAAGATATCTCCCTATGAAAATAACATCCTCACGACAAATTGTCATATTTTGTATCTATTACAACAGCTGATAATTTAAGAGTTTAGTCTTGGGTGCCAGAGCTCAGAAGTGGTAGTTGTTGGAAACCAGATCTTCTGATCTAAAAGTGGGCCCTGCTCTGCAGCACATAAACACATATCCACTCTTTACACAAGTAGGAAAGCTTTCTTCAGTTTTCAGTGCCATCATCTCAGATTCTCTGTGAGTCTTGCTTCAAAACCCAATCTTTCTGCCTGGTCTACCAGTTGGTCTTTCAAAAATAGCTTGAGTTTACATTCAAAATTAATGACTTTGGAGACCAATGTTTGCAACTTTTCTCATTACAAAATCTGATTCATTATAAAAATGTTTTGCAGTGTCTTTAGATGGTTAAGAGAGCAAGTCTTTGTTTCTACATTTTTTGGGACACAGAAGCTGGGTATATCAGCGAGTTCAAGGTCTGATCTTCAATGTGAGTTCCAGTATAGTGATACCATTCTATCCATCTCAAAAAAAAAAGGAAGGAAGGAAGGAAGGAAGGAAGGAAGGAAGGAAGGAAGGAAGGAAGGAAGGAAAGCAAAACTTTCAGTGTTAGGTCTCTCTATTTTTCTCACTTCATTAAAAAAACAGAATGAAGGTTTAAATAATGACACCCTTTTTATTCTCTCTGTGAATCAATGACCTCCATCAGTAGACAGAATCTTAAGGTTTGAGTAAGCCACTTTTCTCCTTGTCTGTGGATGTGTGTTACCATAGTCCTTAGATGGGTAACTGAAAAAAAGTGAGGGAATTCTAAGACTCATGCCCTTTGTTCCCTTTACTTTTTCTCAAATGTTTGAATGTATATTTTCATTACCTTTTTTTGAAGTTTCTGATTTCTGATGAAAATTCTAAAAAAAAAATAAATATATGTGTTACAAATTCAAAAATCATAAATCCAGTAATATTCAAAATCAACATGCTATAATTTCTTTGAAATGAGAAAATATTATTTATCTATGTTGCATGTTAAACACTGGAAATCTATATTGTGTAATAAGAAAACCTTCTGGTTATTGCAATAAGTAATGTAGGTTATTTGATTTTTAAAAATAGATTGCTTAAACTGACTGTGCTTTTCATTATTAAAGCACTCTGCAGAACTTGTCTAAGCTCTGACTCTCCTCCATGATAGGAACTAATCTTCTGTTAGAAGTACATTTCAAATTCTCCCTGTTCATTGCCTACCTCTTACAACTAGCAGATATTCAGACACAAGCTCAGGGGACCATCCTAAAGAGTTCTGATGAAGTGGGAAAATAATCATACAGAGTATTAATTAACTCATACTTGAACACAGAAGAAAATACACTAAACCATATCACAAATAAAAACCACAGTCTGAAGTGATACTGATTTTATTATTTTCTTTGTCATTGATATTGGTGTCCACAACATGGTGGCTGTATAGTTGTGTGTATAATTTCTTAGCTGGCTTGAGGCTTGCTGGTTTTAAGTTCATTACTGTGAAGACTGTGCCTTACAGGTCAACTAGAAATAATGTCAGAGGAGAAATGGGAGTTCCAGCTTCTAATAATATTTATTCTAACTGACACAACTTTTGGAAGATGGAAAATAACTTTATTTTACGTATGGGGTCTTGATACATGGGCCATGCTTGACTCCTCTCTTATGCTTCAGCTCTTATGGTAGTTGGGACAACAAGCGTGAATCACTAAGTAATCTTTTTCAATCAAAAATATTGGTTGGCTTATAGGGAAGTCAATGAATTAAAATGCACATTTATTAAGCAAATAAACTAGAGGACAGCTGTTTTCTTTTATCAAAGAACTTCTAGAGGATTCCTTTAGAGAAAGAATATTTCTACTATGGTAAAATATAATTAAATTTGAATGTAACCTTTGGCTCAAAATGTCATTTTATGAATCTCAGAAGCACTAGTGTATGGTAAATGCTTCATTAGAATGTAGCATCAAATACCCGTCCCCATGAATCCAGATACTATCTTCATCCTGTCCAGGTGGGCTAGACTATTGAGCTGTTAGCCTAGCTTGACTAAAATCCAATTTCTTCAGAAGTGTAGACATGTATTATAAAATTACCCTGACATCCACCTACAGCACAGTAGGAAAGAACATATTTTCCACTCTGTGCTTCAGCTTTCCGGAGTATTTTACAAAAATATATTAAATGAGTTTCTGAAATAAAACATGAAGGCTAAGGGTTGCTTCCAGTACAAAGTGGGAGCCCAGAACAGAATAGAAGTGCGTGTATAATTTAATTCTTCATTTTGCCAAACTTTCATTTAATAGATACTTAATTACTTCCCTACGTGGCAGAAAATAGTGTCTTGCAAAGAACACTGAAAATGAAGTCAAGAAAAAAGCAAAGCATCCCAAATTTGAGAGTTGCTCTCAAAGTCTTGGACCCCTCAGTATTTATTGTCTTAGGTTCATTGTAGGTAGAAAGGTTGGTCTTGCTGACTTTCTGATATGGGTTATTGCACAAATCATGCCGAATGTATTTGGTATTAAGTCCCAGTGTTATTCTGTATGCAGGCTCACAATTAAGACAGGATAGAAAATCGATAGGCAGGATCAGTATATCCAACATGGAAACAATGAACTTTAAAATCTGTAAAATAATTAGGATCTCGGAGTTGGGACAACGATGATTAAACTATTCACTCCTAAATAAAGTGAAACTCTAAATTCTCTACTTTCTTTGTTTCTGTCCATTCAGATAATTTCCTTCATGAAAATATGCGACTATATATGAGTTCAGTTGTTAAGAAAAAAGATCACACATTCAGTTCATAAGCACAAAAGGACTGTAATGCATAAATCTAAGCTTTGTTTGAGCATAATTGCTCATGGTGTTCCCAGGAAATAGCCAATCGTCCCATAAAGAGTTCTTTTAGCTTCAGATTTACGGAGAAGTTGAGTATCTTGGAGAAAATTTTAGTTTTTTTTGGGGGGGTGGGGGGATTAGGAAATGACTTGTTAGGAAGATCAGGCATTTCATTCCTTAGAGAACTTTAATATCACGTGAAGAGCATCTTCATCAAAAAAAAATTAAATCTAGCCAAATGTTCTCTACAGTGAAGATACAAATCCATGTTTGGTCTGCTGTAACTAATGTCCATGTTTGTCATAAAGTGACTAGACAAGTTGATGGCCATGAGATGATGGGGGCAGGGGTGGGGGCTTATGTGACTTAAACCTCCATGCCGACCTTGGGCATGGAGACTCAGAGCTTCCACAGGAAGCATCCTCACCACCTCCAGGTGTTAACAGTGCTTCTGATTTAACTTCCACCACGGAAAAACAGAGACGTAAATGGATTTCTCAAAATCTGACTCAGATAGGAAATCGGAGAGCTTGGATCCCTGTCACATTTGTAGGACTGCACGATTGTTGTTTTTTGCTATCAGCTCCAGATGCTTGCAGTGTAACCAAAGTGTGGTGACCAAAAAGACATGATTTATTCGTTGGGAGATAATTCTCACTGGTTTGGCATTCTGGCTTGACATTATTTAGTGGAATCAGAGAAAGTTTCAATTATAAAGTTTATAGAAATATTTATTTTCAGAATACATGGGTGGCATCCTTTTCAAGACCACAGCATTATTTGATTTGTAACTCAATAAATGGGAAAGTAAAATAGAAGGTTTCTTCACTACAGAAAATTAAGAACGAAAATCATTGTTAAACATTAAACTTGGGGATTATTGATTATTTTAAACATGGCTGTTATTAATAGACAGAAGTTTCAATTTTTAAGCTAATGTTTATTTTTAGCATATTTGGTGATCTGTGTATGAGACATTTTAGGATTTTCACCAGCACTGTTCACAGAATACAAATAAATTATTTGTTTCCATTGTTTAATCACAAAACAACTTCTGATTAAAACAAGATGTAGCCTTGCATTCAATTACTGACTTGGCATAGTCACTCTGGTGTCAGCAACATAAGCAGGCAGCATAATTACTTTCATATCCAGTAAAAATGATTAGACTCATTTGAAATCAAGTTTTTGAGAATTTCTAGACTAATATGTTTAAAAGTAGCATCATGTTTGTTCTTCTCCATGCAGATAAAGAATTCATGTATTCATGTATTAATCCTCTGCACCCAAACACCATGTGCAATTGATTTGAATAATAAAGTGAGCATGCTAATACAAAATTTATGGCATTGTAATGTGAAAGGGTTGATGTAGAATAAGATTATATAAAATGAGTAATATTTATCAAGTGTTAACTGTAATATTTCCTCTGCCATGAGGTCCAAGCAGACTGTGGTCAAACCCATTCTGGATGTATTAGTAAGACATTCCAGCAATAAATGATTCACAGATTTTAAGTTGGACATTATTCTGAGTAACCAACTCCTTACTACCCAGAGCCAAACTCATCCCTTTAATTCCAGCATCTACACAGTTTTTGCTGCTTACCCCATCAGTCACTTAGTAACATCTGAACTGCAAAATTAGTTGCCATTGTTTTGGAGTATTTGTGTTCAAGTAACCATATTTGACTCATTGGCCTCAATAAGCCACAATAATGATCTTTACAGCAGTGTTATATGTTATAATATGTAATTATATTGCCATACTTTATCATTTTCATCGGTTTCTTTACATGTCTATTTTATAAATTAAACCTTATCACCAGTGAACCTGTTTAGAGTGAACATGATACATGGGATGTGTTAATACAGACGAGATTTTCGCATGTTGTGGAGGGGACTTTCACGTTGCTACTGTCAATGTTATTTTTATATTGCCATGATTGTTCTATTTCTGTTTTGTTGTTTGCTAGAGTAACAGACATGTGTGAATGGATTTCTTAAATATTGTTTTTGATTGGCACTCACAGTGGAAACTTCCCTTTATTCCACAGATTTAAAAGCTCTATTTTTCCAAACCCTTCTAAGTATTAAATGGTACACGGTAATGTTCCCAGAGCTCACAGCATCAGTGTCTGCTTCGCCTTCTGTGAGAAAACACAGACATACTCTACTGCTTCTGGCTGGACATCTCTGTACCTACGCATGAGACCACCATCATCGGCCTATGCAGACAGCTGCTGAACACCATGCAGTGCAACTCCTGACACACCAGTGGGTTCTGCATTGGAGAGTTTGGGGGAAGTCACAAATTTCCCAAGTGTCAATGTGTTAGAAACGTCTTTTTTTTTTTATTTAATTGAAACTCCTTGGTGTAACAGAATTGAGCTGTCCATACCCACACAGACATACGATTTCCACTAATAAAAACATTTCATTGTCTTTCATTGATTTTTGCATGCAGGTCTAATTATACTGTACCAGTTGAATATATTTACCTGTGGTTGTCTCTTCTGAAGTAGATTTAGATCTTTCACTGCATCAGAAACCTGCTTCGTTTCAACACACCCCAAAACACGACATATATTTTTAACTTCTTCAATAATATTGTTCACATGTGTCTGCAGATGACAAGATCAGATATCATCGTTTATTAAAATTCATTTACAGTTGACCTCTTTCTCATGAAGATGGAGTAGAATGGAAGGTGGTTTTTATTTTTTTATGACTATCTATATTCATTTCCTTTTCTTTCTTCAGCATCTAAGTACATTTTTAAATATGCTGTACCTTTTTAGTGGTTTTATGTGTCTGGACCTGGCTTTACTGTAATAATCATCAACATTCTCTGACCGCTTGAGACAAATCTTTAACAGCTGTGCCAGCTGTCACCAAGTGGCTGGCGTCAGGACATGGCACTGGTGGCTGGTTCCAGCCCTCAG